>JASAMV010003252.1:0-10576 GCA_030248065.1 Rhynchonema sp. JSB1_4
CAGAGCAAGTCCACCGTTTGAACACACAACGGAAGCGGACAGCAAATCGGACGCAGCGTTCCTTCTTTGGAATAGAGCCGCTGTAGTGAATTTTTAAGCACACATTTTGGGCACAAAGCCGCTTTATATGGTGAATATTCGTCATCGGGGCGGGTCGAGACCGTCTCTTTGAAATGTCCGTTATTCTCTTCTCTGCTATCGTTTTGATGTCGACTGATTTTCTTCTTCTGTAGCCCTCCATTGCCCTCAAAATGAACCGTGGTCACCGCCCAAAGATTGGTTTATGACTGCGATGTAAGGTATTAAGCCGATAAAAATGCGGGGTCAAAAATCCGTCCGAACAGGCCTGTCGAACGGTATCTACCACGACCATTAAAAGCTCTGTGAAGCTAGTCAGAAAAAGCCGTGCTTCCCTGTGTGCCTGTGCGGTGCGTTTGGAAGTGACCCTGTCGTGTTTTAACGCCCGAAAAGAATGTGCATAGCGCTCTAGTGAAGATGATGATATGCTTTTATCAAAGAGGATTTGTGGTGATGCGAGCACGTAAACAGGTCACATGAGCACAGCAGAACACCGAGGACGTTCCAAGTACACCAATAAGCTGGAGATTTCACTCGCCAAACGAACTGACTGTTCTCCTATCTTGACGGTCAGATTATGTCCGATTATTCAAATACGCAAATATAATTACCGCGCTCCGACTTTCTAAAGTAAAATCACGAAGACCGCGCAATCGCAGGAAAAACAAAGAAAGATTAAGTGGAGGAACATATCGGTATCGTTTGGTACACCAGAATGAGTACATAGTGTAAATCACAACACTGGTGATATACTATCACCAGATCACAGGTTCCGCAAAAGTACAGTAGCTACAATGTACGGAAGCTACGTTACGTCCGATGCCTATGTACGTGGTGATGGATTCAAACGCAGTTTGTTGTGAGCGGCATGAAAACGCTAATAGGAAGGTTCCATATACAGTACAACAAAAAATCACGTTGGTGTTTTGCCGTAGTTTTTAGACAAAAATAACCTTAATCGAACAGAAAGCCTGATTGGAGATTCTATGATTCTATCAGGAAGGTATGTAGCAAGTGTGCAAAACTGCCATAAAAATTCACTGAGGGCCGTATCAGCTTTGCTGGCATGGACTTGGCATGGATACCGTGAAATTTTGGTTGAGCTGTATTTGGTGGTAGAGTTGGCGCACTAATTTCAACCAGCGTAAAAGTTGATTTCAGTTGGTGCACGGGAACAACTCTTACGGTGACCGAACCAAAATTCGCCTAAATCCATGCCAAGTCTAAGCCAGCAAAATTGATACGGCTCTAAATTCACAAAAATTGCGTCTCGCACAAGGACGCATACAATCCGCCAGCACTTAGCAGTTCTTCGTGCGAACCTGAAAGATTCGGCCAGAACATCACTACATCCCAACAAGGGTTTCTGTAAATGCCCTGCCGTGTGTGCGCTGTGCACATTGATGTTTCACTTGCATTTGATTCTGTTTCCTGCTGTGTTGCATGTAGATAATGCACCCGTCCCACTGGTGAAATTCTTGTAAATAGGTAACTTGCCAGACCACATTCAAATATACAATTATAGGTGTTATGCCTTGTGTTGTCTGATGCGGGCCAGGGCTAAGTGCTGGGTCCCCATCATTGTGCCAACCTCAGTCCTACACCACAAATTGGAAGAAAGTGTGCTAAAAATCGTCTAAAAGAAAACTGTCCCCACTACACCTTTCTCGACAATTCGTCCACCCTTCATCACCCCAATGACATCAGCAGTTCGCACGGTGGACAGTCGGTGCGCGATGACAATACACGTACGGCCTTGACGGGCTCGGTCCAATGCTGCTTGCACCAGCTGTAAACGCGTACCGCATTTTATCTGATAGAAGCCCTGAGCTTCTATTTTTCAGCGACCCTCTCTAACCCCTAGGCTGCTGTCAGAGGGGGCTTCTATTGGGAGGGGCTTCAATTTTTCAGCGACATTTTTTCTGACATTATGACAAAAATGCTCAATGAAGAAGCGTACAAACGATATTAGACTGTATGTATGAGAAGACAAACAGACCTGAATTTCTAAAATATGCCGTTTTTACAATTCTGAAGTCTCTTAGTACACAATCAACAACACAGAAGTTCTTTTAGGGTATCGTACTGACTGTGAGTATTGGTACACAATGCACACTTGGGAGGCTATTGGAGGGGGCTTCTATTAGAGGGGGGCTTGAATTAGTGGAAATACGGTATGTGTTCATTCGTTGTAAGATTTAACGAGTTGGTCAGGTCACATGCAGTAGTTCTTTATTATTTACAACATGTTAAAAGAATTGTCGAGAATGAAAAACAGTGTCGACCAGCTCAAAACACTTGTACATACGCACTTTCAACGGCAGACGAACATAAAGTACAGAGAATATTTCACTCTATGAACTATGAAGCCAGGATTGCAATAGTGACCTCTATGGTATCGACAAATCTATCTGTTCAGACACAAGACAATTTGTTTTAGTCCCACCCAATTTTAGTAGATCCACATCCACCAAAACACGCACCAGTTCGCTGTCCGTGTCGAGCGCACTGGTCGCCTCGTCCAACAACAGCACCTTCGGTTGTCGTATCAAAGCACGTGCGATGGCCACTCGTTGCTTTTGGCCACCGGACAGCTGCACGCCGCGTTCGCCCACAATCGTGTCGTAACCCTATGGGCAGACGTTTTAACGTATAGGTATTTACGACATTGGTCAGATACAGACCACTTGTAAAAAGTACGGGGACAATTGATTTTTCACACAAAATTAGTGATTTGGTGGAGGAGTCCGGTATACGATGCGCTAGTCGTGGCGTGTGACACGTAATATCGTTCCCAAATTACCCCAGATCAAAATAAGATCGGCATGCATGTACATAAAAGGAGACACCAACACGAGCCCGATTTCGAAGCTGGTGTGTATTCATAACAAACAGAAAGAGAAAATCATCATGCTCCACTTTGTATTCTTCAACGTGTAACATTTCCCAAATCAGCAGCCATGTATGAATGTTTCACTACTCGGCCAGCTGCGAAATCGGGCTCGTGTTCGCGTAGTCTGCCCATACATGTGGCAGTTGGAGCACAAAATCGTGCACGTTGGCCTGTTTGGCCGCGTCAACAATTGTCAGCCGATCGACTTGGCCCGATTCGAGTAGTCCAAACGCGATGTTTTCCTCGATGGTGCCGTTGAACAACACCGGTTCCTGACTGACCAGACCGAACTGCGATCTCAACGCTGATTGGCTGAGACAGCGGATGTCGATGTCGTCCACGAACTGCAACACAACATCCGACCCTGTATGTATGTACTTAATCTTGTAAATGGACCCGGAATACTGTTGTCCCTGGCAAAGTGACGTACGCAATGTCTTGCCGGTGATTCTGACATTCACATGGAAACGGAGGAAACAAAACCACAATTTCGGCTATCACGCTGAAACTGCGATCCGAAAGCTGGATCCGCCACTGGCGTGATCTGATATGACTGACTTTACCACGGCTTTGCACGCAATTTCGTAATCATACGAAAATTTCCTTATTAACGCATATGGTATATTTGAAAGGCATATTATACTGTAAAGAGCAATATGGATTTGCTTTGAAAGCAGCAGTCGACCAACAATCGTTCCTTGGTCCACTTCATAGAATCGTTCCAGTAAGGCGAGCACGGTGCTTTTGCCGCTGCCCGACGGGCCGACCAATGCGACCGTTTGGCCAGGTTCCACTGTGAGATTGAAGTCACGAAGAACCTAAAATGCGTGGTTCGTGATCACCGCTTGAGATCTGACACGGACACCCGACAGTTGAGAACTGCCGACACCCGACACCCGACAATAGGAGGTGTCGGCCGACACCCGGCACTTGAAAAGAATCAAAGCACAAGGCACAAAATGTGCTGCAAAAATCAATGAAGAATCATCCAGAATACCACTGGGCGAGAAACTGGCAGACATTGCGAGGGACCAATGATTATCGAATTTAAGCAAACTGACGACGACTCGATGAATCACATTCGGGCGGGTAATTCAAAACACGTTGCATAATCAAGAGTTACCGAGACTGTGGCTCTGGTTGGATATGCAAACGTGACGTTATCAAACCGGATTGAATAGGCTGCTGTTGTCGAGCGCTGAAACTGGGAGATTATCGTTGAGCAGCAAAATTAGCATATATGCTCAAAATTCAGTCTTCTTACACATAACCGTTTGTTGGGCGACTTTTACGTCGCGACATCGTGTCTCGGCCAATAGACGGAACATATTGCCGGCCGATACGCGCGCTTTCAGCAGGTCCGCCATCATCGAACTCTGCTGGCCGAGCTCGTGGGCGCACAACGCTATCGCGAAGAACGTGCTGAAATAAAAAAAACGTGCGCACGTTATCAATACACACGCACCGTCAATTACCGTATTTCCTCCAATAGAAGCCCCGGTCTATCATACATACATCGAAAAAAACAGAATCCCCCTCTCAATAGAAGCCCCTTCGCAAAGGGTGGCTGAATAAATAGAAGCCCAGTGCTTCTGTTAGAGGAAATGCGGTATATGTGGAAGTGCCTTGATGATTTGCACCTTTGCAGTCTTGACGCGAAGAAAATGTTGCGACTACAAAATTTTTAAAACCAATCCCGTGTGGCGACGCGTGCAGTCTCCGCTGACAGCCTTCTTTTGTGCTTTAAAGTGCCTCTACAATTGAATGTTGACCGCGTTTGTTCGAAGCCATTTTTTTGGAAAACGAAGGCAAGGCATCAGAAACCCAGATTTAGGGAATGGATTTTCAACTCGTTGCTTTGTGATGTTTCACGGAGCCCACATATTTTCACAGGAGGAGAAAAATGAAAAAAGTTTGAGTCGGGCCTGTGCAAGACACAAGGTAATCCAATCTAAGATATTTTCAGCGTTTTATACACAGACGTTTCTCTGTTAAACGAGATATAAAGCATTGCACGAAACGCCAGGTGTGACAAATGATAAACAAAACACTCCGAAAAATCAAGCCTTTTTGAAGCACTCTTTTACTGCTGTATAATTTTAGGCATCTGTGGTGAATGAAATAAGTTGTCAATTGCAAATAAAAATCGTCTAATTATCCTGTGTTCAGGACGTGCTTTTCGTTTTTCAAAACCCTACACAGCTCACACAATGTTTACCACAACATGCGCAAGGCAGCCATTCCACAGCGCACACACAACGACAACACACAGCTAGCACAGCGACAACACAGCAATGTTTCAGCTGGCAAGCTTTGTTGTGTGTGTGCGCTGTGGAATGGCTGCCTGGCGCATGTTGTGGTAAACATTGTGTGAGCTGTGTAGGGTTTTGAAAAACGAAAAGCACATCCTGAACACAGGATAATTAGACGATTTTTATTTGCAATTGACAACTTATTTCATTCACCACAGATGCCTAAAATTATACAGCAGTAAAAGGGTGCTTCAAAAAGGCTTGATTTTTCGGAGTGTTTCGTTTATCATTTGTCACACCTGGCGTTTCGTGCAATGCTTTATATCTCGTTTAACACAGAAACGTCTGTGTATAAAACGCTGAAAATATCTTAGTTTAGATTACCTTGTGTCTTGCACAGGCCCGCCTCAAACTTTTTTCATTTTTTCTCCTCCTGTGAAAATATGTGGGCTCCGTGAAACATCACAAAGCAACGAGTTGAAAATCCATTCTCTAAATCTGGGTTTCTGTTACCTTGCCTTCATTTTCTGAAAAAATGGCTGCAAACAAACGCGGTCAACATTCAATTGAAGAGTCACTTTAACAAGAAAATTATATGTTTTCAAAATAGGGTGCTTAAGTGATTAATGTATAAGCTAATGTGAATGAAGCTTACGATCGACTGAAACTTAAACAATGACATATACATACATAAATGCATCCAAATACAAACACGCACCCGAAAAGATCTTGTGCGTTCATCAGTCCGATCGATATCAGGTATGATCCATACCAAAAGCCGACTGCAAACATGAGAAACCTGGCTGTCTGCGACACGGAGAATGCCAAACCGTAGAGCGGCAGTCGTTTGATCGTGGCGCTGCAGAGAACAAAAAAAACACGCCGGTTATTCATCTCAGTGAGGAAGCTTCTAGATTGACGACTGATCGGCGCAGACATGGAATATAGGCAGTGGTGAGACCTACGGCATGTGCACTGAGCTGTCACAAACTGGGTTGGATGCCAGAAACAGAAAGCAAAAGAAGGTAAAGAGAAATCTGACCGCATCGGTGTTTGCATCTGTTCCAGGTATCTGTCAACGAATAGGTGCTCACAATTCAGCGCCTTCACCGTGCGAATGTTGCTCACCGCTGCTGTGACCACCTGTGGATAGTTCTAGCTACACACTGACGACAGATTCATTCAATGAAGTCAAGTGACCAACGGGAGATACTATGACGCAAAACATGTTTGAGCTTAACAATCATAATGTTAAGCCATTCTATGAGTATAATCCTGTGGTGAAAGTGGGTTCTGAAGATGGGATCAAGACTACGGGACATTTCTTGAAATTCTCCAGTCAAACACCACCAGGCTGGCTGGATTTAGCATTGAAAATAAATTTATCTCGGTGAACAAAATCTTCGATCACCTACACACCAATGGTCGATCGGCTGGGTAGCAATTACTGGGTTCTAGTGTTTATGACACCTGGATGACTTAATTATTTCAACTTAAACCACTATGTTCCGCAATTTGTGACACTAGTTGGGCGACCATTTTATCACTACAGTTAGTTGAATCGCTATGTTAAGGAACTTGTGGCACTAGTTGCACGACTAGATTGTACTGTTAAGACGACTAGGTTACTCAGCTTGTATAAATATCATTGCTCAAATACACTTTCGAAAGAAGTTTTTTCAGACCGACAACAAATTGGTTGTCCGATTTAACTCGCTGTTGATCACACAAACAATATGGTAACTCACCATGCAAGCGCGCGGCTAGCTTGGTTGTCGTCAAAATGAACGAATAGCCTTGCTTTGACCAATTATATCATCAGAAACGGAGTGAAAACTTGTGGTTACCACAATCAAAGGTGTACAGCCGAAGCCTCCGGCACTCTTTCCTTGAGTGCGAAAGTACACCGGCTCAGTCTTCTGGGCTTGTTGTTCCAGGGAAATGATAAGTTTATTTCAGTTTGGAAGTAGCTGTTCATTCACCCTTCCGGCATCGGTCATCAGTTCAATTGCTCTGGCCGTTTTGCCAAACCTCATTGTCCACTCCATGACACCTGCAAATAAACTGCACGGTGTTGATGCCTGTAGCACCAGGTATGTAACATTAAAGGAACTAAATTATGAAGATCACTATGGGATGGTTGGGGTGCGTGCTGCGTGGTGTCTTTCCGGGATCGGAGGGGGACTTGCAAACCGGCAGCTGCTTGCAGCTTAGCGCTGTTACGATTGGTCTTATGTCCCTGACTTCAGGCCCGTGTCGCCTTCACTTGCACGTAGCTCATAGGTCTGTCGTTCGTTCTTTATGTTTCTGGGCTGGCGTGAGTTTATTTGAGGGTTGGGGGAATGAGGTTTGGACGGGAGGACTTGGGGCGGAGGGGGGCTACTTCCAAACTGAAACTTGAACTTTATCGTTCCCTGAAACAACTTAAGCAGAAGATCATATAGAGAGGTGTATTTCGACTCAAAAGAAGGGTTTGGCTCTAACTAATCGTGGCGGTTCCTTCGTTTCTGATGATATAATTGGTCAAGAGGTATTCGTTCATTTTGCGAAAGCTAGCGCGCGCTTGATGAGTGATTAGTGTATCATCAAAGAGTTAACGGACAAAATTTGTTGTCGGTATTGAAAAACTTCTTTGAAAGTGTATTTGGATTTAGTATTTATTCGGCTTGTATGGTCGTCTTAAGTAATCTCGTGGTCCCAAACTAGTGCCACAGTTTTAATGGGATTTCGACTCACTAGTATAATGGTAGAACTAGCGGGAATTGCGGAACATAGTGGTTTAAGTTGAAATAATGGTAAGTCATCCAGGGTGTCATAAACACTAGAACCCAGGTACTGCTACCCAGCCGATCGACCATTGGTGTGTAGGTGATCGAAGATTTTGTTCACGATTGATTTTTATTTTCAATGCTAAATCCAGCCAGCCTGGTGGTGTTTTGACTGGAGAATTTCAAGAAATGTCCCGTAATCTTGATCCCATCTTTCAAACCCACTTTCACCACAGGATTATACTCATAGAATGGCTTAACATTATGATCGTTAAGCCCAAACATGTTTTGCGTCATAGTATCTCCCGTTGGTCACTTGACTTCATTGAATGAATCTTCGTCAGCGTGTAGCTAGCTCGAACTATCCACAGGTGGTCACAGCAGGTGAGTCAACATTCTGCACTGTGAAGGCGCTTGAATTGTGAGCACCTGATTCGTTGACAGATTACCTGGAACCAATGCAAACACCGATGCGGTCAGATTTCTCTTTACCTCCTTTTTCTTTTGCTTTCTGTTTCTGGGCATCCAACCCAGTTTGTGACAGCTCAGTAGCAGGCCATATGTCTCACCACTGCCTCTGTCCATGCTGCGCCGATCAGTCGTCAATCTAGAAGCTTCCTCACTGAGTTGAAATAACCGGCGTGTTTTTTTGTTCTCTGCAGCGCCACGATCAAACGACTGCCGCTCTACGGTTTGGCACTCTCCGTGTCGCAGACAGCCAGGTTTCTCATGTTTGCAGTCGGCTTTTGGTATGGATCATACCTGATATCGATCGGACTGATGAACGCACAAGATCTTTTCGGGTGCGTGTTCTGTATTTGGATGCATTTATGTATGTATATGTCATTGTTTTAAGTTTCAGTCGATCGTAAGCTTCATTCACATTAGCTTATACATTAATCACTTAAGCACCCTATATTGAAAACATATAATTTTCTTGTTAAAGTGACTCTTCAATTGAATGTTGACCGCGTTTGTTTGCAGCCATTTTTTCAGAAAATGAAGGCAAGGTAACAGAAACCCAGATTTAGAGAATGGATTTTCAACTCGTTGCTTTGTGATGTTTCACGGACCCACATATTTTCACAGGAGGAGAAAAAATGAAAAAAGTTTGAGGCGGGCCTGTGCAGGACACAAGGTAATCTAAACTAAGATATTTTCAGCGTTTTATACACAGACGTTTCTGTGTTAAACGAGATATAAAGCATTGCACAAAACGCCAGGTGTGACAAATGATAAACGAAACACTCCGAAAAATCAAGCCTTTTGAAGCACCCTTTTACTGCTGTATAATTTTAGGCATCTGTGGTGAATGAAAAATAAGTTGTCAATTGCAAATAAAAATCGTCTAATTCTCCTGTGTCAGATTGTGCTTTGCGTTTTCAAAACCCTACACAGCTCACACAATGTTTACCACAACATGCGCCAGGCAGCCATTCCACAGCGCACACACACAACAAAGCTTGCCAGCTGAAACATTGCTGTGTTGTCGCTGTGCTAGCTGTGTGTTGTCGTTCTGTGTGCGCTGTGGAATGGCTGCCTTGCTCATGTTTGGTAAACATTGTGTGAGCTGTGTCGGGTTTTGAAAAACGAAAAGCACGTCCTGAACACAGATAATTGAACGATTTTTATTTGCAATTGACAACTTCTTATTCACCCCAGATGCCTAAATTGATGCAGCAGTGAAAGAGTGCTTCAAAAGGCTTGATTTTTCGGAGACTTTTTGTTTATCATTTGTCACACCTGGCGTTTCGTGCAAAGCTTTATATCTCGTTTAACAGAGAAACGTCTGTGTATAAAACGCTGAAAATATCTTAGATTCGACCCTTTATCTATTCCAGCCCGATTTAGAACTTTTTTCGTTTTCTCCTCCTGTGAAAATATGTGGGCTCCGTGAAACATCACAAAGCAACGAGTTGAAAATCCGTTGCCCCTAAATCTGGGTTTTTGATTGTCCTTGCCTTCGTTTTCCAAAAAATGGCTTAGGACAAACGCGGTCAACATTCAATTATCGAGGCACTTTGAGAGCGCAAAAGAAGGCTGAATCTAGGCGGAGAAGCTGCACGCCGTTAGCCACACACGATTAGGTTTTAAAATTTTGTTAGTCGCAACATTTTTCTTCGCATTAGGACTTAAACTTCAAGTCGTGGCGCTTTGCCACCGTCTGCACCGTTTCTCCTACTAACAGAAGCACTGGGCTTCTATTTATACAGCCACCCTTTCCGAAGGGCTTCTATTGAGAGAGGGGGATTCTGTTTTTTTTGATGTATGTGTCTGTGCCAGTTTTTATCTGCACAAGCCCCATTGATTGTCTCTCTGAAGTTTGTTTGTTGCCACAAGTGTACTATAATTGTTTACAGGTCCCACCGAAAGAGCTACTGCTCCGCCGGACCGAGGCCTAAGTTCAGATTTCAATACGTCGAAGGCGGAGGCTGTCGCCGGGCGGCGACGGACAACCTGGGTGATGGCGGATGCTGGGACTCCTGCGCGACGAAGTCACCACGACCTGACCGACAAAAACCCAACGACGGCACCACACAACAAGCAGCACCGGCACCACGAGCAGCAACGCGACCAGTGGCGTC
>JASAMV010003253.1:0-47671 GCA_030248065.1 Rhynchonema sp. JSB1_4
AACTGATCCTATTTTTTTGCGGGTTTGGGTCCTCAGCGCATGCTCGGATGGTTGATTTTTGTTGACCCATTGCTCAGAGAGCACAGGTTTTTGACTCTCTATATGTTTTCGATGTTGCAGAATTCCAAGAACAGTGTGTCAAGCATAACATGCTTATCTTTATTTGCGCAATCCATTTGCATGCTAAATTTGTACAGGTTTCTTCAGAAACTTTCGTGCTCAGCTTTCCAAACAACTAAAAACAACGAGAATCTGCAATCCCATTGTGTCCAAAACAGAGTGCACGTTTTTATATGTGTGTCGGTATTATTATTAGTTAGCGGTAAATGTTTGCGAAATGCACAGACGAAAATTGCTTAAAGGTTTGAAACTTCCTCATGTTTTGATAATATCAGTACACGATATCAGTCATTTTTTCAGTCATTGTTTGGTCATCTTAATATCAGTACACGATACTAAGGGTGATATTTTCGAAACGATGTAAAGGTCAATTGGGTGTAAAGGTCTAGGGAAAGCTCGGTCGACAGCTCAGTGTGATAGACCTCGGTTTAAACGTGAAACATTCCACGTCAGTAACAGGCAATGTTTCACGTTTACACCGAGCTACGCCGACCGAGCTTTCGACCGAACTTTACGCCGACCTTTGCGCCCAACTGACCTTTACACCGTTTCGAGAATTCCACCCTAAGACTCAATGGTAGATATTGGTCGCACAATGACCGTCACTCTTAACCGCTGTGCTACTTGTGACTCTCACAAAACATTTTCACCTGAAAATAAACCAGAAGAGCACCTAATTGCTGCGGGTCTGAAACATTTTGTAAACTGCATGCCTTGTGTGAGATCGCGCAACGCAACGTCACTGCCCCGTCACTATCCTGCTTCACGCTTCAGGAAAAAAATTTGACCAATTCTTGTAAACCTATTGTGCGACCAGTACCTGAACAAGTTTTTCGAAGTCAGTATTGACAAAGAAGAGCTCATGAATGTTATTCTTTGTGACATGTTTCCTAAACTCCTCTTCGCCCGCAACCCGCATTTTTTGGTTTCACAATGCACCCGCATGCGGGCTAGGAACTGCGGGTTGCGGGTTTGCTACAATTAGAACTTCTGGCCCGCAATCCGCACATTGCATTGTGAAACCTAGTGCGGGTTCAATTTTTGCGGGCCCGCATTACCTCGGCCTGCAACCCGCAACCCGCATGCATTGTGAAGGCCGCCAAACGGTCAGAGAAGGGAAATTTGAAATCTTGATCCGTTCTCCAGAGAATACACAGACACATTTAATTCACCGATACATTTATTTTATTTTAACACCGATACACCGATTTAATTCACACATACCGATCCCTCCTCAACTGTTCGTGATATTCAGCTGCGTACTTATCCTCCATCGTTTGTTCGGTCTTCGATATCTTCACATCACCTCCGATTTGTTGTCGTTCACTGCGATTGCGCGTGTAATGGTGACTGACTGCGAATGATAATAATAATATGGTCACTGTAGCGAGGTTAGGGTAAATTATTGTCATTCAACTCACACTCATTCTGCTGCAATTGGTAGGCCATGCCGGAATCAGCCAGCTCTTGGAAGGTCGATCGGGCTGAAAACAGAAATTGTGATTTTTTGAAACAAACACACGTTTCAAAAAGAGAAAAACCTAAAACGACACATCGACGGCAGTTATGATCGGAAGTGAACCAACCTCGTCGCACATGCTTGTCGACGTCTTTGTCTCCCCCGCCTGCCGCCATTGAAAACAACACAAACCTGCAAGAGCAGGATCATTTGAACAAATTCGTGCACAAGTAACCCGTTGAATTAAGCGCTCAGTTTAAGCACCTGGTATAACAAACCCATTCAATCAACAGACATCACGAACAATAATAGGAAGACGCATTTTACTTCGAGTCGATCATATTGTAGCCCATATTACAAAGAAATAATAATCGTTCGCAATAGAATAATTAAAAAAATAAAGAGAAAGAAACATCCATAATCAATACCTCGTTTCGATTGTGTCGAGCAAGGGGACGCATCAGAAATAACAAAAACCGACAAACAAAACAATTATTTTAATGAAGACAAGAAAGAGTACCCTTATTTCGTTTCGAAGAACATAACGATGACTAGCACGGGAATGAATTACCTACACCGTTATTATGGACAATGAAACATAAAACACAAAATTTCAAGTTTGAAAGATCGAAGAAGTTTCTTTAACCAGTATACAGCGGGTCCTATAAAAATTTGATAGTAAATCGTAATAAATTTAATAGAGCTTGGCCTATCAGACAAACAAATTTGATACGGAACCTATCAGAGAAATCAACAACACGCATAAGACACAAAAAGATAATCAAAATGAAATGCAAAAAAGAAAAAGACACAGAATCTTGATATTGTTGAATTTCGAGTCAAACAATTTTGTCACAAGCACACAGGATTTTCATGAACTTCCTTCCCAGTGTTTGGACTACATAGCAGTCAAAACAGCGGGAACACTTTTAGGACACGTCATACCCGAAAAAATTTATCGATACAGACGGCAGAGCTCTCTCAACGCAACCGAAACAACACGAAGCTCATTGGCTCTGAAATTTGGGATGATGTTTCAGCACTACAATATATGGTGATGCGAGTTCAGGTTGATAATTGTATACCTCAAGAATTTACACAATAACGCCGAGAACTCTCAGCGAAACCAAAGCCATAACCAACCCAGACACGGTGGAGTGGAAATGTTCGAGTTGTGCATTTGAGGCGCACAGCCCGCCGCGATTGGGTATAGCGCGCAGTGCATCACTCAGCCACACAGATAGATGCTGAAACATTGCGCATTTTGTTATACACAACTGGATCTGTTTCTAGCTTCTTTTAGTGTGGTTATGATATCTGGATCAGGTAGGTTTCCAACGTGGTGACCGTTATGGTCATAGTCAAAACATTTTATTTTACGGAAACGTATTTCGCCTAAATTTTCACCAGCGTAAGTTTCTGCCAGTGTTCAAGCAGAACACCGTGGAACACAAATACAAACCGCCGATCTTTCACCATGCCTACAAGCTGACAACACCAGAACGCACCTCCGGCGTGAACATCCTGACAGCGAACAGCACGTCAGCGATTTCACGGACGTTGCCTCTGGACAGACAGAACAGTGATGCATTCACACAGGCACCAACTAGCGATGGGCCGAATTGAGATAGTTGCGCTTCCGCTGCGCTCACACCCGCGTCCGAGTATTTGGCCTGCAGAAAGTATTGTCCGGTAATGTTTCATGTTCAAGTAAAACGTTTCATGTCCGACGCACATGTTTTGAATTTTCAAACAAATCTACATGAAAAAATCGAAAATCAATGAAGAGGGCCATGGCGGAGAGCTACCCAAGCGAAACCTTGAAAATTAGTTTCTCCGACACGATCCGAGCTTAATCACCACAACGACCCCAAACACAAAAAAGATGACTCCCTCAAACCTTCTTGGCCCTGGCCAAACTGTCAGCGATTTCGACAAAAAATTTGGACACGGATTTGATTGCTTCGCCGTGATCAATAGTCAACGCGGCCATACCGTATTGCCAACAGCCATGTACACACGAACACAGAAAGAAGGCGCTCGGTGCACGTTGTACGAATCTGTTTTCAAATGCGCTTAGCTTAAATGAATTTTATTACATTTTAAGGTCGACCAGCAGGTGAAATGCGGTTCGACAATCTCTTCGACTTCGATCCTAATGAGGCCATACGAGCTAATTACAAAAACGGAAGAACGTTTCGCTCCGAAATAGAAAAAACAAAACACTGAACACAACCTGCAACACAGCCTGAAATAGTCATCGACGGTATCGGGGTGATTTCGCTGACCGGACGCGGCGTCAAACACTTTGAACGTGGCGGGGGAGAAGGTCTGCAGCCACAAAATCATTCACTGTGCATTATTGGGCTGACACCCCTTCTTCCGAGTACAGTTGACAGCGCTCTTTGCGTGGCACCAAACCACGGTGACAAGTCACTACGCTTTATTGCCGCATCTGGTGGTCAAAGTCAAGTCGTAGACGTAGTTGTTATCATCAAGTGCAGTAATCGCAAACTAACGCCAGTCGAACACATGGGCGTGCAACTTTCCTAGCCCACCGACTCCACTACCACTAGCGTCAAGTTAAGTTGCTAGGGCCCTTTATACCTAGCTGATCGCGACCCACCAGCTCCGTTACCATAGAGAATACTCACTGCATGGAGTGTTGTGTGCTGGGAAGTTAATGGCACACGTGGCCGCTGCATATGGGGAGACTATGAAGATGGAGCACAACAATACGCACGACCGTTTCACAAAATACCAGAACATAACAGAAAATACCCACAACACGTAACCAACCTCAAACATGTGGATCAGTCCCGGCACCAGATCAGGTATGCCACCATATTCATCGACCAAAATACTGCCGAGGTATAGGAAACAGGAGTGTTGATGTTGAGTGTAGATTACCATCATCTGAATGCGATACATTGTTGTGAATAGTGATTTGGACGCGGCACGAGCTAGCTTGTATTTGGGGGATACATCTGAATGAGGTGTGGTCGGAGGACTTGGCAGGTTATTAAGAGCAGACCACATGGTTCAAACAAAAAAACAAAAAGCACAAAATATTAGCGAAAAAAACAAACCAACAAAAATACCAACAAACTATCAAGAGACGAACTAGCCCAACGATCTTGAAGATTATGAAAAAAGTAGAGTCAAATCACGACAACAAGCAACTAAATAGTGTGCATTTAGCCCACCTGTTGCACCAGCGGATCCACAAAGGAACATGACTGCAGGCCCAATGACCGAATCACAAAACGTATTGTTCGCACGCAGTGCTCTGTTGCTGACACATGCGTGTCATACCGACGTAAGGTTGCCAGCAGCAGGGGCCAACACTGCAAAATTAGTGGAAAATTTTTCCAATGACATCAGTAAATAGGCATCTTGTATAATATCCGCCAATAAAGCTCAGCTCATTTGATCCAGGATCACTAATTAGGGCTCACCTACTACCATCCAGGATCATTATGTTTTATTATCGCTCACGTGGTCAAGGCATATCCTGATTACCAAATTTGATAGTGTCAGTCAATTTGATTTTAGGAAGGGTGATGTTTCACAGAAATATGAGAAGGTCTGAGAGAAAGGCATGGGACGGTTTTAGAAACTCCAGGGCTTCCATTTGCAAAATTACCATCTTTTCTGAAAATAAAACAAATATTCAATATTGAGCAAATTTGGATGGTAAATTCGGGGGAAACTAGCGGTCCATCTGGAGTCTGTTGGCTCCGGGTCTCTTCTTCCGAAGTATCGCTTATACACACCCTGAACGAGCAAGGCCACTTATGAAACCACATGTTGACACAAGCCAACCTTTTCAACAACCGGCAGCCACGGCCTGGGCTGGCCATTTTCACCTTCGATCGTTGCAGGCAGGTTTCTGAATATTGCAGCCAGCCTATCCAACGGAACAATGGGACTGCTCAGTGAAGTGCTCGGTTGTTGGTTCTCTTTGTTATTATTAACACCAAGTGAAACATCAACTGTCGCTGTGAGCGTTGGCTTTGCATCAGTTTGATCAGCACCAGAGTTGAGGATCTGAAGAACAAGTAGTTCCACTGTGACGTTACTAAAATACAAAATTTAGAGATTCAAAGAACACATCACCTCAGTTAATCGACTAATAGTTGGCTCGCAGAGCAGCATCATTTTCACTCGAACCTGGTCCGCTGATTCATTGGCCAGGAGACTGGTGCAAGCTGTAAATAATGGGTCTGTTAGGCTGCTGGTTTAGCTACAAATTCATACGAATTACGACTGATTCCAATTAAAAAAGCGCAGTTCTGCACATTTTCGTTATCGTTGTGACCCATAAAGGAATACCGAGACCACACAACGAAGTTCAGGATCCAAGGTCATTGCCAAGTTAAACATCAGCGCTCAGAACACTCAGATCAACGAGCCACTGACAGACAGACGCGCAGCTCTACTGTTAATGCAACATTTTTTGTTGGCGGCAGTCACTTTCATTCTTTTGCTGTGAAGTGAAAAACATTGACATGAAAAAGAATATCAAAGTGAGATTTGGCTCCAAAACCAAACTGTTCATGCAAACGTATACTTGCGAATATTTTTCCAGTACTTAAGGATACCCTTGGTCCAAAAACGCCTGTTTTGGAGAAAATTTTGACGGGAAATGGCCTGAAACAGGCTAAAAATGCACTTGAAGATTAAAATGTGCTCATTTTGAACTGTTCAGCACCAATTTATATTGGTTTTGACAACATCCTTTTGCAACCCTTGAAAATATCTCGGAAATTTTTGGAAAAAAACCGTTTTTTTCCAAAAGTTGCCACTTGGAAAAATTTCCGGAAAAATAAAAACGTATTTTTCCGGGCCTCGGAAAAAAACGGTTTCTTTTTCGGGCCGCGAAGTATATGCAAAAGCATACACACATACTGTGCATCACGCCACAGTGGAGGAAACCATGGAAAGAGAAAAATTCTCCATGTACCGCATCGTATTACGCCCGACCTCTCAACAACGCCTGCACTGCCTCCTCCTCCGCCTTGTTTGCATCGAGTGTGAGTGCGGTGTGCGCCAGTTTATCGAAATGCGGCAACATTTTTAGTTGACATTGACTGCAGATTGATTCAAGCGATTCGGCAGAGGCTCGCGCCAGGCTCGGCGTGTGCAACGCGGCGTGCACCAGCCACGAAGTGATCGGGTCTAAAATGCATAGAAATACAAAGAAACGGCTAATGGATTTGTCGTCAGAGTCGTCGAACACATGAGCCCCAAATGAGCGCGAAAATAATACGTGTTTTACGAAAAAAAATTTGACCATATGATTTGACGACATAATTATAAGCCCAAAAAAACAGCAAGGGTGTTTTTGCGGCGTGAACGTTTTCTATTTGGTTTTTGCTGTTGCTATGGAGTGACTCGAAACGATTAACAGTGTTGAAAGTTTCTTGATATGATTCTTAAAGGGCTCGGGACACAACCGAAGGAAGGGCAGCAGAGCACAGTGTTATACATCGCTGGAAAGCACTGTGGCAGCACATATCACGCACAAATGTTCAGCTCCTTAGAGATTCGCTATCTCTTGGTAGAGGGACTTTTCGTTCCAGAGAAAAGTGAATTTTCTCACAACTCGAAACGACCGTTGCAGAAACCCCAAATGAGTTGAAGGTCGAGTAGCACGTGGATGGGATTACAACAGCTACTGGATAATTTATCATGACAACTTAAGTCGCTCGAACCATTGTTTCCCTCGGTGAGGGTGCGAAACATTCCCAAAATCGGCCATATTTTTCGAGGACACAAGTTTGTCCCTAAATTTTGAGGCCGTGCTTTGTGTTGCAGAAATGAAAATGCGACAGTAAAACAGAGCAGTGCCGAAAGTACCAGAAAATAAGGTTTTTAAATTTGGAAACACTTTGATAGCGGCGTGACGGGCCAAAAAAGACCTAAAAATTGCCCCTAAACTGCATAGTTGCATTCATTGATGGAAATGTGATGTAAATAATGGATGTATTGCATTGCATTGGAAACGAGAAAGTCAGATAAACGCACAGTCCAACAATCTAGACAAGTTTGAAGACATCAATCTCCATGGTCCGGCTGCTGCAGCCATGCCAGCCTGAATAAGATATTTGGCTATAAGTCGTTACTGTTAATAATTATTGGACATTTAGTAGCTTCAAACGATGTAGCTTTAACGTAGCTATCGAACGATATATAACATGCCCATACTATCTCTTACTGTGGGCAAGAAACGGTCAAAATTCCGAAATCGCACATGGTGACGTGACGGTTCATTCCAGAATCGTAAAAAAAGCAATTTTTCAGCCTCTGCCCTTAAGCGTAAGAATTCATTGGGGCTTGTTATATATCGTTCGAAAGCTAATCCCGAGATACATTGTTTGGTGCTGTCACATTTGCAATAGCTGTTAACAATAAGCATTTATAGCTGAATATCATATTCAGATTAGTATGGCTACCCAGAGAGATCTGTAGACCTTGGGGTCTTCGGACCTTGATAGGTTGTTAAACCGGACGTTTCTCTCAATTTTTTGTTTCGAATCCGATACAGTCTGTGGCCTTTATGTGTAACAATTCTGGCGATGAATATAACCACCTAATTTAGCGGCAATTTAATGGATTTTTAGGCCTGTCACGGAGCTAGCCATGAGTTAAAAAATTTAAAAACCTTATTTTCTGGTACTTTCGACGATGCTCTATTTCCCCATTGCGTTCTCATTTCCGTAGCGCTAAGCGTGACCTCAAAATTTAGGGACAAACTTGGGTTATCGAAAAATAAGGCCGATTTTCGGAACGTTTCGCACCCTCACCGTGTGAAGCAATGGTTTGAGCAACTGAAATTGTGTTGATAAGTTATTCCGAAGCTGTTGTAATCCTATCCACGTGTTACTTGACCTTCAACTCATTTGGGGTTTCTGCACCGGTCGTTCCAATTTGTGCAAAAATTCAGTTTTTTCTGGAACGAAAAGTCCCTCTACCAAGAGATAGCGAATCTCCAAGGAGCTTAAAATTTGTGCGTGACATAGGCTGTCGGAATGCTTTCCAACGGTATGTAACAATATGTCCTGCTATCCTTCCTTCGGTTATGTCCCGAGCCCTTTAATTGATCAGAGTTTGACCTTATTACCATCATTGACCCTTTCTTTGATTTGAGTTTACACGAGTTGTAAAACATTTGTATTGGATCATCGTTAATTACTGGCTTCAGTATGCTCATTCGTGAAAGTCTGTGAGCAGCAATTCGTCAAAAAGTTTGTGCGCTAATATTATGACGAAAAATTAAAAATTACGCACGTTTACGGTCGGAAAAACAAACCTTTGTTTTAGACATAAGGCAGAGATTCATTGTTCCACATAATATGCATGCCGCAAAAAATGTTTTAGGAACGTCGAACCAGGAAAGCACGCATTTCTTCGACAACACGACTGCGCCTAACATCACACAAACTCACTCCCAACCGCGATGTCATCGCTCACCGAGTAATGTTTCATGTCTATGCACCCATTCAGCCATTTCGCCCACCAGTTTGATGGCAGTTAATCGCACACAAACGTGTGTTTGCTCGTTGAGTTGCAGCACAGCCGACATCAGATGCGGCATGACGTCGTTTTCTTCGCTGGAAAATCGGGAGGGATTGTTTGCAAGACGAGCTTACCGGAGTTTTCCATCTAGGCTCCAGGGGCTCTGTTCGGAAAAACGAAAAAAATCCGACTTCTTATGAAGAATGTTTTTCCCAAATGGAGCCGCTGGGGTTCTACTTGGAAAGTCCTCAAAATACCACTCAGTGGTAACGTTTTCAATCCACGCCATCTTGTGTCGGGACATTGTACGAATGCATCAGTGATGCACACGCACATAAAACAACCGGAAAACATGTACAGGCTGCTATGGTAATAATGAGAACATCCGATGTGTTTCGAAAACCAGTCATTTTTGGTAGAAAATTAAGTACCGAAAGGCAGAAGTATAAATCTCAAACAGAATTTGGAACTATTTGAACGGCACTATTTGGAAGATCTACCAAATTGAGCCCCATGGGGCGGGGGATGTAAAGGGAAAAATTCCGGTATTTATTTGTTGCGACAGAAAGCATCGTCGAACCGGGCTCATCCGAAGCATTCGCACTGACATGACCTGGGTGGGGTACCGCCTGTTTGCAAAAAGGCCACTGCTGCACAGTTCGCCGCATTATTAACATGATGATGGTCAAGGGACGAAATGGTTCGTTTCCAAGCTATTTGAATTTTGAACATATAATACGTTTTTTTCGATCGCATTTCCGTAGTCATATGGAATTTACGCAAGAACGTCAAAATAACTATCAGACATCAATTCAAATATGAACACAATTTATAACGCACGGCAAGATGCTCTTCGCGATTGCGAGCAGTACATACAACGCTGCTTCGGTCTCGTCCCACGTTGAATTGCTCGTTTGAGATTTCAGTATCTCGAACATCTGAAAACAGGTCTTCATAGTTGCGTCTTCGGGAAACGCTGCATTTTTCGTCACTACGTGAAGATTGTTCTTCGTGCAGAACGGTAATCACACAGGACCAGGGACATATTCAAGACACTATCCCCCTATCTCCCCTCCGGGTACACTATCTCCCCCAATTTTTGCCTAAAATAGGCATTTTTAGGCCTAAAATGGGCATTTTTATACCAAAAATGTGTGATTTATAGGTCAATGTTCTCAAAAGTCGCCAAAATGCCCTTTTTATGAAGAATTTTTTCCAAAAAGGGGCAAAAATAGGTCAAATTTTCTACCTCAAAAAGTGACTTTTTCCCGAATTTGGGTCTTCCCCCCCTTCCCCCCCTCGGGGGTACACTATCTCCCCCTCCGAAAAAAACGGAGGGTCCGCTATCTCCCCCTCCGGACCAGGAACTACACTGCTGATCACTACAGAAACGGTAGACCGCATTATATCAAATGTATCATGAAGAGAACAGCCCTGGGCGAATTCAAGACAACAATGACAATGAAAAATACCATAATCAAACATCGATCACAGCCAAGAATGAACATAACGTCCTTCAGACATTCGCTCACGCCGCGACGGAATTCGGTGAAATCATCCTTTTCGTCTGGTACGCTCACCTGGAAGGTTGTGCGTGATGTTTCACATGATTATTTGTTATTGTTTTGTTGATGGTTGGCAAATTGCGGAAAATTGTCCCAAATATCTAACTCGACTGTGTAGCATGGTTTCTATCAATGATCTTTAGATCTACCTGCTCATGTTTCACGTGAGATACAGCAGACCAGGACCGCAGCTCAAAACGATGCGATAGCCAAGTTTGCGTAATCTTCCGAATGCAAAAAGAACAAAATTACCGAACCGAAAATTATAGAATAAGAAAACACTGAGAGACAACAACCGAAGCGAACGCAAACTCCGTACCATATCGGTATCATTCCTGCAATGTCTGTACAACGCCAACACCAGTCTCTGAATGTACGGTCGAAACACTTCCAATAAATAATCCTGCTCCGTTTGGTACACGAATTCGGACAGACGATACCAGACGTTGAATGTCATGTCAGTTAGCTGAAAAGGGCAGGATGATGCGCATAAATATAAGAGCGCAAGAATGCAGCTGGGAATTTTAATGGTGACCCGACATGGTTAAACCCCCTAAATTAACAACACAAGATTTTTTATGATATTTTCGTCTCCAACCAGTGCCGAAATATTAGAGTTACTGTTCTTCACAGGGATTCAAAAGGCCATCATGTCAAGTCAATGTAACGAGAACGGACTGCACAAACTATTGAACATAAAGGTCTAAACAGGTTCGGAGGCCAATTGGCTAATGTTCCACTTGCCATACATAACGAGACGACAGGCAAATTACCACAGTAACAAAACAACGGACAGAAACAAGCAAAAAGCCAAAAACAACCATAAACCATACCGAATAATCATGATGTCCAACAACCAATAGCAACAATTCCATGGTGTTCATGTCACCCAATCCAGAGCCGGGTGTTTCGATGATAGCGGGCAGTAGTGCTTCGGCCAGTTCCGTGAATACGCGCGAGTAGTTTTGCAACCTGGATATTCGATATTAACGTTGGTATAGCAAGTTTCAAATTTCGTTGCCTGGTGCATTTTTAGAGAATCAGGGAAACTCCCGTTCGAAGTCGAGGCACGCAACAAGCTCAACATGCGGTGAACAAGCCACGCAGCTGACACACACAGCTTGTGTGAGGGCTCCACCAGATAGACCCGAAACCCGAAACATAATTTTTTTCTATGTTCATGTTTCGGGTTTTGAAAAAAAAAACCGAAACCCGAAACACAAAGCATGATAATCGAAAATGTTTCGGTCTTGCCACTTGTAGCAGACGTGCCCAATTTATACGGTCAGTCGAAACATTTTCGATTATCATGCTTCGTGTTTCGGGTTTTTTTCAAAACCCGAAACCCGAAACATGGACATAGAAAAAATTTATATTTCGTGTTTCGGGTCTATCTGGTGGAGCCCTGACTGAAACATTCGAAACGCACACGAGCCAGCTGCGTGGCTTGTTGACTGTGTTGAGCTTGTTGCCTGCTTCGACTTCGAACGGGAGTTTCCTGCGTCTGTAAAAATGCATGAGGCAACGAAATTAGAAATTTACTGCATCTATCGTGAAAAAGTACAGACCTTTTTAGTGCTGAGTGAAAATTTCAAACAAACTTGTCCAGATCCTCTCTGGCAACACAGGCCGTAAATACAGCGGTCAATTGATTACAGACAGAATGCAACAGAGTGCATAATTCACGATGTTGGTTTGGGTCCTGCAAACCATACGATTGTTTTTAGTGTCTGTGTTGACACAAAATATTTTGTGAAATTCACAAAATCACCTCAATTCTTCTCAGGGCTGCGACAACGCACTCGGTTGCCGAATCATGTAATGACGACGGAGCCTGATCATTTTTCTAAAAATAATAACGTGGTTTTAAAGGGGGCGCGACATTATTATTTTTCACGATACACCGCCTGATTTTATCTCAGAAATTGAAAGACGACATCCGAAGGAAAATGTCTTACAAAGACAACAACATTGACCCGCGCTGTTTTCCGCATGAAAATCACCCCCGAACGTCGAATGTCAGGAACAAAAGTCAGTTTGCTGTAGTCGCTCGGCCGCTTGAAGATTAGGCATCGAGCTCAAAAAATTATGATATGGACTCGGCGCTTATGTAATATTTGCGAAACATTTCAGCTGCCACAGAAATTGCAACGTCGACAGGTGCTTGGAGCTGGTTGCCGGAAAAATGTTTCGCAGATATTACATAAGCACCGAGTCCATATCATAATTTTTTGAGCTCGATGCCTGATTTTCAAGCAGCCGAGCGACTACAGCAAACTGACTTTTGTTCCTGACATTCGATGTTCGGGGGTGATTTTCATGCTGAAAACAGCGCGGGTCAATGTTGTTGTCTTTGTAAGACATGTTCCTTCGGATGTCGTCTTTCAATTTCTGACATAAAATCAGGCGGTGCGTCGTGAAAAATAATGATGTCGCGGCCCCTTTAACAATTTGCAAGAACGAAGTTAGTGCATTCCACGATATATTGTTTTCACATCAATCCCAGACGGCTAGTCGTGTTTCGTTGAAACATCACCTTTCCACAATCATCAGAAAAGCCCCAAAATGCACCAAAAGTTCCAAAATGGATCTCATGAGTGGACTTTCGGCGAGCACCCTCGTCGGACAATCGTTGTCTTTGAGCCACGAGCCGAGACAGCCAAACGCACGACAAATCATGTCCACGTCCGTATTGTAGCGCTCGCAAATGCCGCTCTGCAGGGAATGATGAATAATTATTTCACACGCGGAATGGTATTTGCAAGCACGCATGCTTTGTACTTTGATAGATACGCGCTGGTTACGAAAAGGTTGACATGTGCAACGCCCTCAACAGTTTTTGCAGAACTAACACGTTGCCATTCGCTTACGAAACGTGACACGCATATACTGTCATAAAGAACCGTTCTTTATTTTTCGTGAAAAAAAACGGTTTTTTTCCGAAAAAAAACCGTTTTTTTTTCAAATACTTTTCCAGTACTTAAGAACGTAATTTCGAAAAATATAACAATTTCAGTGCAAAATTTGTTCGAAGTGACGAGAGTGCTCTTGAAGAGTGTTGAAGTCAGTCGAAAACACTTGGTTTACACGCTTTTTGGCCCATTTTGGGCCGGTTAATTTTTGTGCTCGAGCCAATTTTTCACTGAAATCGAAAAACTCATCAGTTTTGCATTACAATTTTTTGGAAAAATTGGAATAAAGTACCGATATTTTTCCGATCAAAAACCGAAAAGGTACCCACGGAAAAATAAATGGAAAAGTATTCGGGTCTCGGAAAAAAACGGTTTTTTTTTTCGGTTTTTTTTTTCGGAAAAAAAAACCGGTTTTTTTTCCGCCTGCCAGTATAGACACGCATAACACATCTGAATGACCACCTCGCAAACATAAGTACAAGAACAAAATGTGTGCAAAAAAGGCGAAGAACAAACAAAAATTCTCCATAACACCAAAAAACGGACCACGAAAGCAATCACATTTGGCAATTGTTGTGCGCTTTCGCCCGCAATCTGTTGTCGTCTGGCAGCGCCCAGTCGAAGATTCTCACTCTCACATTCTTCCGGGAACAAACGCAACAATGTGAGCAGCAGGGGTACTCGCGATTCATCAGCACCGAATCTGCAGCAATATTTATGATCATTTGCATCTGGGGACTCTTTTGGTTGCCGCCGCCGAATTAAACAAAAATTTACATATATTATTGCATAAACAAAGCCGGCAACCCTAAATCTTTGCCAAAAGGAACAAATCCTCACATATATTACTTTGGCTCTCCAACAATTACGAAACAAATACTTTAGAGTGATTAACATTTCGCTTTGTTCTGACCCTGAAACATTCTTAAGTAAAAATTTGATTCAGTCATCGACATTCAGCTCGCAGACACCCAAAGCACAACTTTTCGGCCAGTTTAGTTATATGTGATAAAACTAAATTCGACTAAAATACATCAAACCAACTTTGTAAACAACTCCAAAATGAGCCCAGTCCAGTCGGGTACTTGCAGATACAGATCGATCAGACCCAAACACAATTGTGTGAGGATGACAACAGACTGAGGCTCAGTATTGATGCGATCAGAGGGGTAATTGCTGAAATACAAGGAAATTAGGCTGTTTGTTGGTATGCAGGCTGCCCTCGTTTTCTGTAAACTATTGTTCATCAGTCATTCTCAATGTATATTTTGAGTGCCGATCTGCCATCAACTCACTCAACTCACTGCTCCAGTGCCAGCGAATAAATCTAACAGTGAACGAAAGTGCAAGACTCCAACCATTGCATCATAAACAGGTAGAACCAGTGATGCAGTTGGTCCGGCTGGTAGACATGGATAGCTGGAGGGGTCCAGCTTGGTAGACATAAATTGGTCAAGAGATCAAAATTAGGGGTATCAAGATAGGTAAAATAGGCCTTAAAGTGACTCTACAATTGATCGTTGACCGCGTTTGTTTGCAGTCATTTTTTCAGAAGACTAGGTATCAGAAACCCAGATTTAGGAAATAGATTTTCAAGTCGTTGCTTTGTGATGTTTCACGGAGCCCACACATTTTTACAGGAGGAGAAAAAATGAAAAAAGTTTGAGGCAGGCCTGTGCGAAACACAAGGTGATCCAATAGAAGATATTTTCAGCGTTTTATACTCAGACGTTTTTCTGTTAAACGAGATATAAAACATTGTGTGAAACGCCATGTGTGATAAATAATAAACGAAACACTCCAAAAAATCAAGCCTTTTTAAACCACCCTTTTACTTTAGCATAATTTTAAGCATCTGTGGTGAATGAAATAAGTTGTCAATTAGAAATAAAAATCGTCTAATTATCTAGTATTCAGGATGTGCTTTTCGTTTTTCAAAACCATACACAGCTCACACAATGTTTACCACAACATGCGCAAGGCACCCATTCCCACAGCGCACACACACAAAGCTGAAACATTATCCCCGGCCGGCTGTGTGTTGTCGTTGTGTGTGCGCTGTGCGTGGTCTGAATGGCTGTCTTGCGCATGTTGTGGTAAACATTGTGTGAGCTGTGTAGGGTTTTGAAAAACGAAAAGCACATCCTGAATACTAGATAATTAGACGATTTTTATTTCTAATTGACAACTTATTTCATTCACCACAGATGCTTAAAATTATGCTAGAGTAAAAGGGTGCTTTAAAAAGGCTTGATTTTTTGGAGTGTTTCGTTTATTATTTAACACACATGGCGTTTCGCACAATGCTTTATATCTCGTTTAACAGAAAAACGTCTGAGTATAAAACGCTGAAAATATCTTCTATTGGATTACCTTGTGTTTCGCACAGGCCTGCCTCAAACTTTTTTCATTTTTTCTCCTCCCGTAAAAATGTGTGGGCTCCGTGAAACATCACAAAGCAACGACTTGAAAATCTATTTCCTAAATCTTTATTTCTAACACCTAGTCTTCATTTTCTGAAAAAATGACTGCAAACAAACGCGGTCAACGATCAATTGCAGAGTCACTTTAAAAGGGTAATTTTCTGCATATCAGCAAAAATGAGAAAAATTCACCGGTCATTTTTGCACTAAAATCAATACTTTTCAGTTGATGTCCGGACATGGTAGACATAACATAGCTGGCGGGGTATAAATTTTTCGGTAGACATACGTAGATAGCTGACCCAGGCCTGGGGGACCCACAACCCCCAACTACATCACTGGGTAGAACGAAAACCGGCAGAAACTGCTGCACTTGCAAACAAAAGCAACACCCACTAAATGTGAACAAAACGGACCACAAGTGTTGTATGAGCGATTGTTTGAGCGAATCATACGAATCCGGCGGCAGTTCGTGGAAATGCGACCTGATTTTGTGATGCATCGTTTGTGCAGCGAAATAGCACGACACCTGGTCACGACGCTCGGCCAGTAGACGGTCGGTGATCTGCCAGGCGTACACCTGACGGGCACAAATGATGAGTTGGGTTGGCTTAGGAGGGCTTTTGGTTTTTCAAGTTTGTGGTGTCGTGTTACAGACGTGTGAGTCGCTCAAGAACACTGCAGCCGAAGCATCAGATTCTGACGTGACGTCATGATGTGGCAGCGGGTGGGAAGGCAAATCAATAAGGCAAAATACGACACATCGACCCTCATTCCTTCAAACAGCTCCTCATACGGTCACGGGAGAGGCGTGAAGTTCGGCCGAACTGATTGCGGTCATTTGACCGTCGATGGCGAACTGAGGTCACGAACGAACAAAGCAACGAGAGCTTGTGTGTCTGAGCTGTACATGCGACGCGCAACCGACTGACTCAGTCGACAGCACCTCTTTCATAATAATTTCATTCAGACACCTTTTGCGTTGAACTCGGACATAACTCAATACGTGCTTTGCTCATTCATGATGACACTGTACACAGTATTTCGAGTTTTTTTATCGCGGTTGCACACACGCAGGCGCAACACGTAACGTTGATAAGCTTAAAACACGAACAGCGGGAAACGCCCGAAACTTTTTCTTGTTTCAGTCCAATAGTTGGAAAGGTGCCTGTTTGGAGCAAAACCATTTGTCAAATGATTTAGTCATTAGACTCCTCTGCCATCGCGAAAAATTGGCTGCCGATTTCCGACACTTATTTGATGCTTGGTCGCCGCTGCCCAACCAAGCCAACAAAATAACATGATTTCCAGAAAATATCTCACCGATTTCTGCAGTTCCTCAAGCCACATTGAAGCACTGGCCTTGCTGTGTGCCAAGGCCGGGTCGGAAGCAGTCACACAGTACAAAGTGTTGATAGCTTGATAGACCGTGTCAAGGGATGGCGCCGAGTCCATATTGCTAAAAGTCATCTCACGATAAAATATCACACATGAAAAACCACATCGACAAATAAAAAAACGTTCAGGTACAAACACAAATCTTGGTGCAATGCAGATAAATAAACTGCACTTTCGAAGAGAGAACAATGTACGCAAATATTCGCGCAATTTTATTCTGTATTTTCTGCCTCATTTGGTGAGTGAACCAGATTTTTTGTTGACTGATACCCGCTCACAAAGTAAGATAATAATTGAAAATTGTGATAAATCAACCAATTGAATAAAACTAGAGAACTATATCTGGATACTACACACCGAGAGACGCGCAGAATGAGCAGCAAACAAGAACAGCAAGATTCAACCAAAAGTGAGCAAACTCTCGTTTTCACATTTCCATGCCGGAAATGAATGCTGGCATGCTGTATTACAACAAAGATATTATTTTCATTCCAATCCCATCCAAATACCATCATGCGAGTCAGTCAGCGATCTGAGCACAGCAATGTACGAGTGAAACCCTCCCGCCATCTGACCGGGCTGTGCCTCGCGCATGTGCGATAGATAACCTGCGCATGCACAAAACTGAGAATTTTGAAACTTCGAGAAGAAAAACGAATAAACCAAAGCGCATTATTTTGACCAACCTTGTTCATACACCTCCATCAATGTTGGCACGTCAGGCCCGAATTTGACCAGTCCCATTGGCGGTTCATATATAAAGGCAGTGGTGGATTGGTTTTGGGCAGCATCGTCCGCTGAGGCCAAATGTCGGCGCCCGCGCGTTGTAACGGCTGCAAAAAATCGGCAATCTTTTATTAATTCAATTTCTTTTTATTCGTTGGGTTCGGCACATTTTGTGAATCACTTTTATCGTGACAATCCCTAGTCTAGTTTTAGTTTTGGCTCACAATTGAAGCCGGACATCTTCCAAACCCAGTCAATCAGGCCACCCGCCCATCAACCACGCAAAAATAAAAATGACAAACCATTCATTTTCATCTGTTTTCGTTGTTCCCTTTCGGCCAGCTCTGCCTCAACATGTCGTTTTCGTTTTGCGTCCACAATCAATTCGGCGGGCAAATCACTGGTCTTGAGTTCTTCGATAAGAGCACGAGACTCACCAGTGCCACTTTTGGAGTCGGTCATACTGCTGCTGGCTGTTTGCTGCAAATGGACGGACAACAGGTAGAATTTATAAAAAAATTGGCTCAATTTGTTTAGCACAAGCACTACACTACACATTGTGTATTTTGCACCCATATCTCAGAGTGCTTGATGGAATTTGCACCTTAAAATCTCATTAGGTTAGGTAAATTCTATAAATTGAACTATCTCAACTTTTAAGAGCAAACAAAAACTTTTAGGTGTACGGTTCAGTTGCCCTGTCCTCCTTAGAATGGCACATGCAAGTATTTGGGGCCGTTAAATAAAATGGACACCAAAATCATTTCCTTACCTGTTCATTATACGCCCTTGTCCGTTCGTGCATTGCATTCTCCTCATTCAACTGTGCTTGCAGCCAGATTTCATCCTTCGATTTTCTACTCTTGTTCCTCATGATCGCATCGGCGTGCGTTTCGGCGAACTTTTGCACCTCCGCTTTCATTTCGGCAACCTTAACATAGATAAAAATGCGATAAAAACAAAAATGACCTGTTGCAAATATCGAAAAACTTTTCCCGGAATTCAATTGCATTTGTTGAACACTCACATCAATATCGCGCGACACATTGAACACGATGGTTTCGAATCGCTCCAAATAATCGTTGTACGATCGCTGATCGGGAAAATCATCCTCTTGCAGGTTGTAAATCTGGCAGAAAAAATATGAATTTTGAGTTTCCGGACCAAGAAAACGAAAAAATGTTAAACGCACTTTCTTGAACTTTTTGCGAAAGTAAAGCTCCTTTTCGATTGTCGGATCGTCAAACAATTGTTCCCAGAATTGATTCTTTTTCAATAATTTCCCGCACGTCGGACACGGACCCGAATTGCGCACGAACAGGTTTTCGACACAATTCTTGCAAAGCGAATGACCGCATTCGTTGATCAGCAGGATGAAAAATCTGAAGCGGAAATTTGGGAAAATCGAACGATCCAATGCTTTGCTGGCTGATCGAATCAAGTGGACTCAATAAACCTAATAAACTAACTGATAAAATTTCATGTTTTACCTGTTATTGTACTCACTCGTTTTGCACTTGGGACAAGATTTCATGGTAGCCAACAGTTTCGCTCGAATTCTGTGCTTGATTTATTATTTACAAATTGCACGTAGAATTGAATTATAAATTGGATGACGAATTTCGAGTAATAAAAGCATAGAAGCGTATGGTGCTCGCTTCGCTATGTCCTTTTGGCTTGATCCTGCTGATCCTCAATGACCAAACGAGGCGCCTTGTAAAATTGTTCGATTGTTGTCTGCCTTTTCAGCATTTCCAGACTCGACAAACCTTCCTGAAATGAAAACATGCAATTTATTGGCTGGTGAGGGCGAGGACGTGAGTTTGTGAGGTTAATTTTGAACACCTGTCCTTTTGTTGCGGAAGCGGCACTCTCGGAATATACGGGACCTGACCAGAACAGGCTAACTGGGGTCCGGATTGAAACTTTTCATGGAGTTTCCAGGGGTGCTTAAAACGACGGCAAGTATTCTGACATCATTACAGCTACGTGCCTTGCACCAGTTTGATCCAAACCATTGCCCAAACATCGGTCGGCGCGGCGGTGGTGCCACGTGGCCGGTTCTAAACCCACCGTGGCGCAGCCCAGCCACCGCCTCGGAGTTTGAAATTGAACTTTTTTCGGATGTTGCGCTTTGTATGGACAGATAGATCTTCCTGGCTAGTACCCAGGTATTTTAAATGAGCCACTGGCACATGCGGCAAAATCTATTGGTTCATTTTCAAATCTGCTGGCTCATTTTAAAAAGAGGTAAGATGTGTTGCCTTATCACTACCTTCGTGTGTTTTTGGTGCGTTCTCGTGCTAAAGTTTTTGTGTAGAAATTGACAGTAATCGCGCGTAGCGCGAAAATTTTGGTATGTTACTCTACACTACGGATTGCTAAGAGGTAGGTTTTGATGTATTTTATACGTTTTTTGCCTGCGCTCTGTGCGGTACACTTTTTATCACACATTGGTTACTAATAGGAATTCTGTCCAATGGTTTGTTTCTGAAAATTTCTACAAAACATCTCGCCCGCGAGTTAGTCGGACATTTGTTCGTCTAATCCGCATCCGTAAACCAATGGAAGCACGCTAGCTACTGGCCAATTTTTGACAAATTGAAGTTGCGAATGCCATTACAGGACATCATGCCGCTTTGTACGGGCTAACACAACAACAAGACTGCATAATTCCCTTGATCATACGACTAGATGACAAGTGGAGTGGAAGTAGCAACAAACGCGCGGTGCGCGAAATTCTTCGCTTTTGGGCTGTTTGTTACCTTCAGAAAGTGCTTTAAGGGACTGCTTACTGGCTCATTCTATACCACTGACTGGCTCATTGAAATTCTGCTGGCTCATTTGCCAAACTCTTCTGGCTTATTTCAAATTCTCAGTGGCTCAATGAGCCAGTAAAATGGCAAAAAAAACTCTGCTGGTGCCTAACCCTGGCTGAGCCTGAACACAAGCGTACATAAGCAGCTGGAAAACAGCTCATAGCGTGTGAGGCATATTCAGGCTCAATCAGGTCTTTAGGTGTTAGGCTCACAGCTGCTGCGATGTCAAAATGGTTGCTATGCCGTAAAAACCTAAATACAGCCCCCCCCCCCCGGAATAGAGCCCCCCCCCCCCCGAAATACAGCCCCCCGAAAAAGGGGTCAGTGAATTAAAAGAGCCCCTCCCGGAATAGAGCCCCTCTAACATCCCCTACCGTAAAAACCTAAATACAAGGGGGGCTCTATTAATTCACTGACCCCATTTTGGGGGGGACTCTATTACGGGGGGCTCTATTCCGGGGGACCTCTATTAATTCACTGACCCGAACCTGAAAATTGTTCCCAGAAATACACACAAATATCCTAAAAAGGTGGTTTGTTGAAAGATGTTTTTTCGCTTGTAATCGCATTTATTCGTGTCTATTCGTCAGTAAGAGGCGTATTATGTGCTCTGAACGAACAACAAACGTGCAGAAATGTACCTGTGCACCACTATCAAGCCTAATACGCTACTGTATAGGGGATGTTACTTAGGGGGGGGGCTCTATTAATTCACTGACCCCTTTTTGGGGGGCTGTATGACGGGGGGCTCTATTACCGGGGGCTGTATTCACTCTTTTGCTGTATACAGTAGTGTATTAAGGCTTGATAGTTGTGCAAAGGTACATTTATGCACGTTTGTTGTTCGTTTAGAGCACACAATACGCCTCTTATTGACGAATAGACACGAATAAATGCGATTCTAAGCGAAAAGACATCCTTTCAAACCCCTTTTTCGGCGTTTTGGGGGGCATTTCTGGGGACAATTTTTCCGATCCGGGTCAGTGAATTAATAGAGGCCCCCGGCCCCGGAATAGAGCCCCCGTAATAGAGCCCCCCAAATGGGGTCAGTGAATTAATAGAGCCCCCCTTCCATTTAGGTTTTTACTAATCGTTTTCAGCGCCAATGAAAACACCAAGAAAAATTTTCATGTCGTTTTAGATTTAGAGAAGTTTGCTGCCCAGGTCTCGTATATTCCCGTCCCGGAGTGCCGGCCTTTTTGACTCACCTTGTAGAACTCTTCCAATTTCGCAGGGTCCGTCTCCGACCGTTTTGCCTGGAAATGATCCCGAATCCGCCGCTTGAAAAATTCGCGATTTGATAAACTGGAGAATTTGCTCGCCTCGCGCTGGAGCTGTCGATAGAGCAGTACAAAACGACCGGCACCAATTGCTGACATTACCGTTCCATTTGCGAATCTGATAACATGTGTTTCAGATTTGTATGGTTTTTGTCAAAGGTCTACCGACTACCGACCGAGCCTGTCCGGCCCGGCCGGCAGAGATAGGAAACATTTTTCCCCTCATTTTGTTTCCAAATAAGAAAAACGAAAAAGATGAAATTTTTCCTTCTTTTGGAAAGAAAATATGAAATGAAAACTTCTCCCTCTGAAAACAAAATAAAAAAACGGGGCGCAACGGCGACACATTTTGGGAAACCGAAACCCCAAGACACTTGGTAGGAGAAAAGCCCACTCCTCCAAAATCATATTTCGATTTTTTGACAGAACATATGCAGTTTGCCCTGAGCCCAAGCCTGAGAGCAAGCAATCCTTCCTAAGACTAAGCCTGAGATAAAAGAAAGTCAATTTTTTAGTCTGTTTTGGGATGGGATTTCCCACCCAATTCCCCCACCAACTGTCTTCCTGGGTTTCCCACAAAGGATACCGTAAAAACCTAAATATACGGGGGGCTCTATTCCGGGGGGCCTCTATTAGTTCACTGACCCGAACCTGAAAAATTGTTCCCAGAAATACCCCCAAAAACCCCTAAGGGGTTTGAATTGAAAGGATGTTTTTTCGCTTGTAATCGTATTTATTCGTGTCTATTCGTCAATAAGAAGCGTATTATGTGCTCTGAACGAACAACAAACGTGCATAAATGTACCTGTGCACCACTATCAAGCCTTAATACACTACTGTATAGGGGATGTTACTTAGGGGGGGGGGGGGCTCTATTCCGGGGGGGGGGGGGCTCTATTAATTCACTGACCCGTTTTTGGGGGCTGTACTGCGGGGCTCTATTCCGGGGGGCGGCTGTACCGTAAAAACCTAAATACAGCCCCTCCGCCCCAGAATAGAGCAGAGCCCCCCGAAAAACAGCCCCCCAAAAAGGAGTCAGTGAATTAATAGAGCCCCCCTACAGTGCATTAACGCTTGATAGTGGTGCACAGGTACATTTAAGCACGTTTGTTGTTCGTTCAGAGCACATAATACGCCTCTTATTGACGAATAGACAAGAATAAATGCGATTACAAGCGAAAAAACATCCTTTCAAACCCCTTTTTAGGGGTTTTTGGGGGTATTTCTGGGAACAATTTTTTCAGGTTCGGGTCAGTGAATTAATAGAGGCCAGGGTAGTACTTGGGGGTGGGGGGTCCCCCCAAATTCATCTATCTATCGTCAACACTTTTTGATTTCATCTATCTATCGTCAACACATATGGGCAAATCTATCTGTCGTCAACAAATTCTGGGAACAATCTATCTATCGTCAACAACAATCGACCCCAAAATGGACATTTTTGACTCAAAATGGCTCAAAATCGGTATTTTTTGTCCCAAATAGGCAAGAAATCGCGCGCTACGCGCGGATTTAGTACATCGATATACATTTTCATTAATATTTGCACATTATTACCTACTTAATGCACTATACTATACCATGATTTTTGGCGACCCCCCCCCGCCATCTATCTATCGTCAACAAGTTTGGGTCGACCCCCCCCCCAGATTTCGGACTTGGGTCATCTATCTATCGTCAACACATTTCGGGTCCCAATCTATCTATCGTCAACACCCTGACCAAGTACTACACTGATAGAGGCCCCCCGGAACAGAGCCCCCCCGTCAGTGTAGTTCCTGGGGGGGGAGGGGGGGGCCCTAAGGTACACTAACCGCCGCGACCAAGGTACACGAGTACACTCGCCGCGCCAGGTACACTAACCGCCTCAATTTTTGCCTAAAATAGGCAATTTTAGGCCTAAAATGGGCATTTTAGGCCTAAAATGGGTGATTTTTAGGTCGATGTTGTCAAAAGTCGCCAAAATACCCTTTTATGGAGAATTTTTTCCAAAAAGGGCCAAAAATCGGTCAAATTTTCTACCTCAAAAAATGACTTTTTCCTGAATTTGGGTCTTCCCCCCCCTTCCCCCCAGGGAGGTACACTAACCGCCGCACGGAAAAAAGGGGTAGGTACACTAACCGCCGCGCCGGACCAGGAACTACACTGCCCCCCGCAGTGTAGTGGCAGGCAGATGGTTGCAAGGTACCCTTGGGGGGAGCAGGGTAGTTCCTGGTCCGGCGCGGCGGTTAGTGTACCTACCCCTTTTTTCCGTGCGGCGGTTAGTGTACCTCCCTGGGGGGAAAGACCCAAATTCACGAAAAAGTGACTTTTTGAGGTAGAAAATTTGACCGATTTTTTGCCCTTTTTGGAAAAATTCTCTATAAAAAGGGTATTCTGGCGACTTTTGACAACATCGACCTAAAAATCACCCATTTTAGGCCTAAAAATGTCCATTTTAGGCCTAAAAATGCATATTTTGGGCAAAAATTGAGGCGGTTAGTGTACCTGGCGCGGCGGTTACCGTAAAAACCTAAATAGAAGGGGGGGCTCTATTAATTCTCACTGTACCCCATTTTGGGGGGCTCTATTACGGGGGGGGCTCTATTCCGGGCAGTGCTGTGGGTGGGGGGTCTCCCCCCCCAATGGTACCCTACCCGCCCCGGCCTGGTACGCCACCCCCCCACCCGCCCCGCTCTGGTACCCTACCCCCCGACCCGCCCCGCCCTGGTACCCTACCCGCCCCGATTTTTACCCCAAAACGCCATTTTTTGGTCAAAAATGCCCAAAATTTCCACCGAAAACCCTAAAAAGTGCAAAAAAATTTCGCGCTGCGCGCGATATATGTACTTTTTAGTACATAAAAACAGGCACGCGAAAAAACTTGTGTTGTACCCTACCCGCCCCGAAATCTCCCCCCCCCCCTCCCCCCCAAACCGGATTTCCCCCCCCCCAAGATCCCAGGTACACTACCCCCCCACCCGCCCCGATTTTTTCCACCTATGTACCCTACCCGCCCCGCAAAAGTAGCCACAGCACTGATTCCGGGGGCCTCGATCAAATCAGTTACCCTAACCTGAAAATTGTTCCCAGAAAATACCCAAAAACCCCTAAAAACGGGTTTGAAAGGATGTTTTTGCTCTGTATAACCGCATTTATTTGTGTCTATTCGTCAATAGGAGAGCGTATTATGTGCTCTGAACGAACAACAAACGTGCATAAATGTAACCTGTACAACTCCACTATCAAGCCTTAATACACTACAGTATAGGGGATGTTACTTTAGGGGGGGGCTCTATTCCGGGGGGGGGGGCTCTATCAATTCACGTGACCCCTTTAGGGGGGGCCGTATTACGGGGGGCTCTATTCCGGGGGGGGGGGGCTGTATTTAGGTTTTTACGGTAGTGTACTAGTGTACCTTGGTCGCGGCGGTTAGTGTACCTTAGGGGGGACCCCCCCAACCCCCCCCCGGACAAAACAGGGGGGGGTGGGTGATCCAGATGGTTGCAAGGTACCCCCCTACCCAGCCTCCAGAAGGTTGCAAGGTACCCCTGGGGTCAGAAAAAAGGGTGTTTTTTTGCATGCTTTTTTCTGCAAAATTGGCCGAAAAAATGGTACTTTTTTGCATTTTGGCCGAAAATTTGTCCAACATAGCTATTATATGGAGGTTTGCGCGCGGAGCGCGCGATTTTTGGGGTTTTGAGGTCGAAAAACACCCATTTTTGCCTATAAAAACCACAAATTGATGGTTGCAAGGTACCCTCCGGGGTGGTTGCAAGGTACCTACCCTTCCCCCCCATCCCCGCCCAAGGGGTGGTTGCAAGGTACCTACTCCTTAGGGGGGGATCCCCCCAGCCACTACATACACTGGCCCCCCGTAATAGAGCCCCAAAATGGGGTCAGTGAATTAATAGAGCCCCCTTCTATTTAGGTTTTTACGGCAGAGGTCGCAATCGGGCAGGGTTTGGCCGGCCCGGCCCGGCCCCGGCCCGAGCCCCCAAATCTCCGGCCCGGCCCGGCCCGGCCCGAGCCAAAAGCCCAAAATCGCGGCCCGATTGCGACCTCTGTTTTACGGTATTTAGGTTTTTACGGTAGGCGACCGGGCCAGCCTGGACTTCCCGGAAATTTGGGAGACGGGGCAGGGCCGGGTTTACCTGGCCCGATTGAGACCTCGGGCTGCTTTTGTGGCTCAATCTGCGACCGTGACCGTGATCGTCGCGGCGCGGCGCGGCCGTCCGTCAGTCGTCACTCAAAAAGCGTTTCTTTTTTATTTGGTTTTTGATCCCTCGGTCGGTCTCTCGTTGTCCCAGTGCAGCCATGCCCGAACTGGACACCCTTCGACTTTTGGTGGCGGAACTTTGAAATCCTAAGACAGACTGAAACTTGACTTTCCTTTCGCCCTGTGGTCGAAAAGAATCTTTCAGCTGCATTCAGAAACTACAGCTTAGGTTCAAGCTTATGCTCTTATAGTCCTATGTTCTTTATTGGGCTTAGGCCAACCCCTGAGCCAATCCATGCGTTCTATCAAAAAATCGAAATTTGATTTTATAGGAGTGGGACATTTCCCCACAACAAGTCTTAGTGTTTCCCGCAAGGCGAACGGGACCCAACCCCAATCCCGGGAAAACCCCGAAATCCAGATGGCGCCCGCCCAATGAATATTCCGGGTCCCGGTCACGATCCGGTTTTCAAATTCAAATTCAAATTTTATCTGCAAGCTTACGCGAAGACCTTCACAAGTTTTGTTATCGGGACGGCCACCCCGTTAAATCAATGCGACTCTGTATCATTCTTCGTGCATGAATGAAACATCAAACCTACGCAGCGGGCAGTACAACAACTCGATATGGCCGACCTGCAACAGGGAATGGACAGGAAACTGCGCAAGTCCTCCGTGTCCTCAAAGTGCAAACGGGCATGTCTCTCAACGTCGAGCAACCGTGTGCCTGCATTACAATGCACATGGCCCTGTTTGTCAAAACACTGGAGCCTTTTCATGTTAGAAACCACCACGAACTATTAAATTCCTTGAATTAGTTTCAAGATTACTGCATTGAATGCGCATATCTTTTGTCGATGTGTCTCATTTTCGGTTCACAAGTCCCCAATGTGTCATGCACGCATACGAATCCCAGCCACCAACGACGAACACTGAAGAATCATGAGATTCCACGGGATTCTCGATCCAGCCTCAATGTATACCAACCAGGGTTGGATTAAAAAAAATTTTTATTATCGAACTATTTTGTTTTTAAGCTTTTTAAAAAAATTTTTAAAGATCACTTTTTCTACAGATGACGGAGTCTACAATCGAGGATACAGTTGCGTGTTCAAGTACTATATACTGTTGCACACCACAGCTTCACAATCACATGCTCCATGTGCTGTTGGAAACTTTCGACTTCAAGCTTTTACATGCAGTATGTACGCTATAACAGCTGGCACTATGTACTTATCGCGTTCTATCGTGACCTGAACTACATACAAGATTGGTGTGTGACCCCACAGTCTCTTGTGCAGCGCGCAGGCACTTCAGGAGCGAACGTTTTTCCATATAAAGTCGCAAAGAGACTTTCGATATGATTTTGGCAACGTCTTGACAAATTTCAGGGTGCGTGATGAAATTCATACGATATGGCGATGAAAGTGCAGTGCAAGTGCGCATACTATACTTTGGGTCTATTCTTTAGATGGGTCAACTTGTCCACAGTTGCAGGCAGGGTTGGGCAAAAAAAAAACGACGGCGTTTTTTCTTAAAAAAAACGACGTTTTTTTTTAAAAAAAAACGCCTGGGTCGTTTTTCGTTTTTTTTAAACCCTGAATTTCCTTGATTTTCCCTGATTTTTTAGGGAAAGTACCCTGATTATCAAGGAAAATCAATTTTTTGTCCCATTTTTTTCAAAAAATTTTCGACCAATTTTTACTTTGTCGAGATACGTCGATATACGGAGTTTGACTTTCAGTGATGACCCCGGCCAAAGTTGGTCCCATGATGCGGGTCTGATATGAGATCTTAACAACTCGCTAGAAAAGGGTTGAAACCCGTTTATTTTGCCTCAGAACACATAGAATTACTTCATTTAACCACGTTTTCTTCCCAACATGAGCGTTTTCCAATTTTTCTGGGGGCATATTTTGGTCATCTGGGCGTTTTAAAAAAAACGTTTTTTTTTAAAAAAAACGTTTTTTTTTAAAAAAAACGATTTTTTTGAAAAAAAAGTTTTTTGCCCAACCCTGGTTGCAGGTACTGTAAATGCACAGATAAGGCACAGTCAGTAGCGCGCGTTAGGCACCGCGTTGGAGATGTGCTGCATTGTGCAAACAAACTCACAAATCCAGTTATCTTACCTCCGAAAATCCTTCTGTGATCACTCACTGGCAATCGCTTGTGTTGTAGCGTTTTTCCTCAACACAATCCTTGGCCGGTTGGTTACAGGCTAAGCGGTAAGGTTAGAAGTTCACGTGTGGTGTATGCACCGGTTTGAAGCATTGGTTGAATAACGGTTGGTGGAATAAATCAATTGTTTGTCTGCTCCAGTCGTTGGAAAAACTCTTCATCTCATATCGTTCTGACTTCTGATCGGGCCGGGCCTGAGAACAGGCTGGAGATTTTGCGCAGGTTGGCACGTTGTATACAATTAGTTCGCCTGATATGGTTTTTTTCAAAATATTGCACATAAATTCCGGTCTCGCTTGGTGGCCACTATGATCAAGCTTGGTGACGATGGATAGGCATGACGGGAAATTCAACTATTTGATCCTCCACTTGAGGGGAAGTTCTCGTATCGAACTGGCGTTATAACGAGAAGGAGAAATATAAATCCACGTACATAGCATAGAACGAGTGAACCAGTTACGATTGTGGGCTTTTGTTATTCGGTGCCATGCCGTGTAAACTGTCTGTCTGCCACCTCCGAAATCGGGCTCGTGTTGGCATAGTGTTACTTTATGTAGTTTGGACGTGTCGTGCTGTGGCGGTTGAAGTGGGAAATAATTTGAGCGAAGGGGCGGGGCGCCATTATTTTCCAAACGCCATTTTGAGAACCACAATTATGAAGCCACGGCACGGCACAAATGCCAGCGGGGCAGAAACAGTTATAATTATCACGCCATCGTCGACAGGCCACGCTGGGATATTTCATTCCGAATATCGCAAGCAATCCCGTTTGATTCCCTTCCCAGTTGTAATACTTCTCGTCGTCACACTCAATTTCTACTTCTCTCTTCCTTTTCTAAGTATGTACCTCAACAAATACAGTTCACGTTTCAAAACGGTGTCCGCTTGCGACCCACACCTTCCTCCGGATACAAACATTTAATTTATGCGTGTGAATGAGACCTTGTCAAATCTGCGGCAAAATACCTGCTTGAATTTCGCGGCATTGAATTCCACCGCAAGTTCACCACTTCGCTAGTATCCAACACAGCAGTCGCAGTGGCCCTAAATTCATAACCATTGCAGCTCAAACTTCAATAATCTGTGGCTACCATGACGACCACAGCCTACATTCTGATTGGTCTATTGCACATTACAACCATCAGTCTAACAACATCACTCAAATGTCACACTTGTGCCAATTGCGCCGATGCAGACGCGCTGGGACAACCAATGGATTGTAATAGTATCGCTGGACTGATATTGGGCAGTGACGCTTGTGCAAAGGTGGGGACTTGTTGCTGGTCGATCATTGCTCTTCTGAAGCATCATGGAAGCCCTGGTCAATCAGTTTTGGGATCGGCATGAACACTGGAGACGGTATGCACTCTGCTGGCATCCCGGGTCGGGTTTGATTTGGCGTAAAATGTTTTTGCTCTAAGGGCGGACTTACGTTGAGTACGGAATCCGGAATCCGGAAATATTTACATGCAAAATATTTGATCTATTTCCGGATTCCGGTTTCCGGACGAAATGTGAAAAACGCAGAACTCGGTCGGAAATGTTTTGCAGTCCTTTGAAAACACAGTGAAGTGAAATCTGGTTGAAAGCTAATTCCGTGTTCCGCAAACTTCATCCGCAAATATATCCGGAAAACGCAAAAAAAATAAAAAAATCGTCCAGAAACCGGAAAACCGGAAATATTTCCGGATTCCGGTTTCCGTAAGTCCGCCCTGATACACATTATCACGTACATAGCAGCAGCCAGTTGCTGGCTGCTTGGAACACGCCCCGGGGCGCGCATGTAGCCGATGTTTCATGCGCGGGTGTGTAATATATTAACATTTTGATGCCTGCGAAGTCGAAGACAAATCCGACCTGGCTCAGGTCGACGGTGGTCGGGCGATTGAACAAAGCTGGTTTCAGCAAGACCACATTGAGCACGAAAAAGAGCAACACAGCTCTTATTTTGTTCCATTCGTTTTTAGGTTTTGCTCCTTTGGACTCTGCCTCTTTTTTCTTGCTCAAAGCGGTCTTGCTCACACCGGCTTTGCTCATTTGCCAGTGCGCCAGGTAAACAAGCCTCCCCTCAGGTATAAATAAGCCGAAGCTCAATCTCGAGCTCTAACGTAAAAAACCATTGTTGGGTGGGACTGGTAAACGTACATACAGTACATGGGGTGATATTTTCGAAACGGTGTAAAGGTCAGTTGGGTGTAAAGGTCGGTGTAAAGTTCGGTCGAAAGCTCGGTCGGCGTAGCTCGGTGTAAACGTTAAACATTGCATGTTATTAACGTGGAATGTTTCAAGTTTACACCGAGGTCTATCACAGTGAGCTGTCGACCGAGCTTTCCACCGACCTTTACACCCAACTGACCTTTACACCGTTTCGAAAATATCACCCATGTTTATACTTCGGCAGGTCTGTTCACTTCGTTTCGCACTTCTTTGCGTTCGATCTCAGATCTTTTATCAAATCAAAATTGAACTATTTTGCCACTCGACCTTTTTTCCAGACGACCAGCAACGGCGGAATGGTGGCACGCGGCTGTGTTGGCGAGAAGTTGTGTGTCGGAGGTTGGCTGCTCTTGTGTTCACTCACTGGAAATGACTGCAGCACATGTGGTCAATGACCATCCTAGGGGCTGGTCTGAACCATAAGAACAGTAACTGACGTAATACGCTCTGCCCGTCTTCAACTTCAATGCTTCTGCGCTGTATGCGTATAAGGAATGTTGTGTGTCACATCACGCGTTGGTTACCGACCGAGATAAGGTCTGCTTCTGGTAAGCCCTCAACGGCACCGTTGCCGTTCCTCAGGTGTTCTGATGCGCGTGTCACATTGCGTAAGTCGTAAATGCCCCCTTGCTGCCTCATCATTGTACCGAGTCATATTGCTGAAGTTGCAGTGCTAAAGTTGTAGGTGTACGACCAGCACACCATTGATACATGACTTGCCACTGAATGCCGTATGTGGCAAGCTGCCTGGCGTGTGGCAAGCGTCTCTTGCCGCAGTCGCGGGCGTTGCCTTTAAATCTGATACGACCCGTATTGGAACAAATCACGCGGTTCTACTTCTTACCTTATTCAGGCACGGACGGTTGTGCGAAAGCAAGTGATGGTGGCGGAATCTGCTGTTGCCAATCGGATGGATGCAATGCTGCCGTAATGAATCGGTTGCAGCTCGGCTCACTGCTCACGACCGTTGTTGTTGTTATCGTGTTAGCATTCGCATTCTAGAACTTTGATGTTGGGGCACGTCTCAAATTTGGTGAGCGGGTTCATGACCGGGCTCCAGTGTTCTTTGCCACTGCCGGCAAAGAAATCGGAAACGAATGATTGTTAAGTTACGAAATATCGTCAACCAAGAAAAACTATCTCAAGGCAGAACTGATGCAACCGATCACCAAGTTGGATGGCTGGCCCACCAAACGTTTTGTACAATGAGCACAAATGTGACGATATTGCCGACTATAACAAACAACTCACGCAAAACTTAGTCTTCTCTATTGTTTTCTTCTGCTGATAAGCTGTGTCCGGGTATGCGCTCGAAAGCTTCGTCAATTTTTAGTTTTCTAAAAATTACCAAATAATTGCTCACTTTTCTGAGATCCACATTTTTATATCATAAATTTATAATTTATATATGATACAAATATTGTTAATGATGATTGGTATATAAAGAGGGCATGATAAGAGTTCGCACCAGCGTTCACGTGAGTGTGGAACACTAAAAACTTTGCAAAAAAACACTGCTGAAAAATAAAATAATTTCGAAAAGTTAGAAAATACATATAATACAATACGAATCACAGTGGCGAATGAACGGGATTTAAACTCGCACAGTTGGTGATATAGGCAATCGCAGTCAATTGTACACAAAGAGAAATTGTGAATTGAAAAACGTTATCTGAACATTAGTGAAAAAATGGGGCTCACACAAGTCAAAAACATAACAGAGGCAAGGTGTTTTATTTACATGAATCCTTGTTAAAAATAACAGTGAAAATTTCATTGGTGGCATCTTTACAAAAGAACAGAGTTAATAAAAAATATTACACAACAAATAAATCATATCAGTTTGCGTTTCAAGCAAGCTGGGATGAGATGTCGATACATGTGATGGGTAAACTTTTCCTATATGGCTAGCAAGAATTGAGAAATAATTCATGTCAAAGAATCCGACAAAAAGCCTCTCCAACAGGAAGATCACAATCATGAATAAGATCAATTTCACAACGAAACAGCGATTCCAAACAACAACCTTCATGTATTTTGAATCAGTATGGTCTGCTGAGGAAACATTATGCAAGACCCAGAATAAAAAATAATACAACATTTGAGGGAACAAATGGGCTATATTCTGCAACCGGTTATTCTGAACCAGTGTACAATTGGAAGTGGGAAGGAGCACAATGATTGAGAAAACTATATAAATAATGCGCAAATGTGAAGCACAAACGGATGTGGAGTTATCCCCTTTTTGTACTGAAATCATACAGTGACCCGATAGTTTGCTATCGAATCTTCCACCAAACACCCATGTGCATACTACTTTACTGAATCCCTCACAGCAACCTAAAACCCAGATCACATGCCTGATCATGTCATTACAAAAGGGGCTGCTAAGTAGTAAACAAAGCACAAAGCAGGCAAACACAAGCATATTTGTAATGTCCGTCATGACCATTATTCACCGTCGACTCGGTTCACAGAAGTACTTGCCCGACAAAACCTTGCGTCGCAACAATGACAGTCGGTAGTGTTCACAATCGAGCTCAAGTGTCGCGCCTGAGAAACTCGCGTCGCTCACCGTGAACTGGAAAATTAAAAACATTTTTTATATAATTTATATTTATTGTGGATATAAAAACTGGAACAAAATTTCGCAGCGCAGCACGAGAATGAAGACTGAATTTATGCAGTTTTATGTCGTGCGTTACCCACCTGTTTAATGGTTGCTCAGTTTGGTATCAAATTTGACAACGAAATGTTTAGCCATGATTGCTTATTGATCGCGTCAATTGCAATCAATGCTCAAGTCTTCGTTTTCAATGGTATAAACAGTACATAACCAGAAAATTAACATAAAAAGCGTCCCTGTGCATTGCACAACGGAGCCATGGGTTCTGCTATGAAATGCTCGCAACAGGTTTCGGAACGCAATAACTTTACTCACAATCACAAAAAATAAATAAAAAAATCATTGAAAAAACAGCACCAACATGTACGATAGTGTTCTGTGGCGTTGACGGTCCGCGAGACAACTGCATGCGCGCCTTCAGACATCCGGTCGGGTCGCCGTGTTTGGATAATTCGGTCAGACGCCACATGATCTGGTCATTGGCGTTGCTCCTGTGCATGTGAGTGATGAGATATGAAGATTGGCTGCTCGGATGGGCAAAATTGTGAGATCGGCGCACGCAATTCTGGTTAATTCCTAGAAACTGAGTGGCTGCATTGTTATGACATCACAACATCTACATACAACTTCTTAAACCCTGGCTGATTTATAGTATGATACAGTCACCATGCGTGGCCAAACACGGAAGGTACCAATAACGTCGCCATTCACAAGGTTAGTGTTGTATGTACCAGTTGAGTGTTTTTTTGATTGCCCGATTTGACCTGCTCTCGCAGACGGGCGGTGCACCAAGTCATCATCAGTGCGCAAGCACCAATAGGCCATGCGACCACTAAACAGTACATTCTTATACCAACCATTCCGCATCGGGTTGCGGTGCCATCTCCCTGACCGAACCATCCACTTTGGTCTTGAACACCAGATTGAGCAGCGGTTTATTGAGTGTCGATTCCGGGTTCAGCTTGTAGTCCACGCGCATATCCGTTTGTGCGGCGTCACATTTCCAAATTGACCACACCACCAACGGGACAGCAATCGGCGGTCGCACCTCGTAGCGCAGCACCTGTGCATTTTACATTACGATTACGTATTAGTGATGGGGTTTCTCAATGAATGTTGCTCGAAACGGGAATCAGCACCAGCGAACACTTCTGAGCTGAAGTCATTCAGCAGTGAATCATCAACGAACAGAATATGACAACATCAGCTTTAGTCCATCATCGCTATAGTGGCTGTCACGCAGGTCCAGTTGTAACAGGTAGCAAACACGGACAGTGGTTCGGATCTCCCTTGGTCCCGTGCCCAGGGTTGGGTAAAAAAGGTTTTTTGCAAAATCGTTTTTTTTTAAAAACGTTTTAAAAAAACGTTTTTTCAAACGCCCAGATGACCAAAATATGCCCCCAAAAATTGGAAAACGCTCATGTTGGGAAGAAAACGTGGTTAAATGAAGTAATTCTATGTGTTCTGAGGCAAAATAAACGGGTTTCAACGCTTTTCTAGCGAGTTGTTAAGGTCCCATGTCAGACACGCATCATGGGACCAACTTTGGCCGGGGTCATCATTGAAAATCAAACTCCGTATATCGACGTATCTCGACAAAGTAAAAATTGGTCGAAAATTTTTTGAAAAAAATGGGACAAAAAATTGATTTTCCTTGATAATCGGAGTACTTTCCCTGAAAAATCAGGGAAATCAAGGAAATTCAGGATTTAAAAAAACGAAAAACGACCCAGGCGTTTTTTTGAAAAAAAACGTCGTTTTTTAAGAAAAAACGCAATCGTTTTTTTGCCCAACCCTGCCCGTGACATGCATGGTTGAGTTGGGTTAAACCTGGCCCGCCACTATTGATATTTGAAATTTTTGGTTTGTTTTTTTTTGCTCTTATTTAGTTGCCGACATCGAGACGAATAAGGTTTATATTCATGACTTTTTGATTTAGTGCAGATTTTATATCGAAATCAATCGATAAACACCGGTTCTCGGGAACAAAATTAAAAAAAATAGATAGATCCCCACTTCTTGGCAATCACGTCAGCCAGGAACAAAATTTTGAATTGCCGCCAAATGTTATAGGCTTACAGTATGCTATTGGGGACTTTACGCTCCCACTACACAGTGCTGCCAGTGCGCGCTTGCAACACGTGTGTGTTATGCACTAACAAACAGAGCGGCACTGTACAAAACGCATGGGCAAGATCACGTGACTACCGCATGCTTGTGATGCTTGCCTTCCTGAAATGCACTAAACGGGGGTCTATCTATTTTTTGGAATTTTGTTCCCGAGAACCGGTGTTTATGGATTAATTTCGGTATTAAATCGGCACTTAATGGAAAAGTCACGAATGTAAACCTTGTTGGTCTCGATGTCGGCAACAGTAATAAATCATAAAAACGGACTAAAATTTTCAAATATCAATAGTGGCGGGCAAGGTTTAAAAACCGGTGGGTTTTGAATTCCGGATTCGAGGAGTGAAAAACCCACGGTGAAAGTTTCGAAGCCAAGGTCATACAGGAGTAAAACATCAACGTAAAGAACATGAACGTCGCAATCCGGGTTCTACTGTATAGGCAATCCGCCAGCTCATGGCACTCGCGCACACAGGCTACATGCTACATTACTGCCGTCAATGAATGCATCTATTCTCTGCAGTTATCCGTTGAAACATCCCCACATTTTGCAACAGTGCAGAAAAGTGTTATGGCAAGCAGCTAATGAAAACCGGATAAATTAAAAAGCGGTAATCAAAGTATGACATTCGCCCAAAGTGTACATCTTGTTTAGAAAATGGCGTGTGCTGCTGCATGCGCTGTGTGTATAAAAAGTGCCATGAGCCGATGGATTGCCCATACTTGTTTTCTTTTAACATGGGCTATGGCTGCACTGGCAGTGACAAACCGAGACCATTGTGGGCACAAGAAACAAACAAAATGGGTCTGACGTTTAAAATAATAAACTGGAGTGTCACTGAATTTTGACAGAAACAACAACAAATAAAATAAACAACAAAGCGCCGCACCTCGATATTATAGAATGCCGAGTTGGGTTTGGTTTCCATTTTCTTTCTGAGATCTTTGCACAATCCAACGGGGTCGAACACAAAATCGTGGTGCGAACAACTGGCAAAGTTGGACTTGGCCTCTGCTGATAGCACCTGGATGAATAGAAAAAGGCTATGAGAAAACAATGACATGACTAAACGGCTACAGACATTTTACCAAGTGATATCAACATCAAGTGATACTTGAGTTGGGATCGTATCTGTATCAGTGATGCAGTTGGTCCAAGCAAGAAAGCTAGCTAGCTGGAGGGGTCAGCGCAAGAAAGCTGGCTAGCTAGCTGGGTACCCAGATTTGGGGGTATTAGTCCAGAAGACAAAACAGGGGTGTAAAATTGGTCGAAATTATGCCAAAAAAAGCCTTAAAATGCGTATTTTTGTGCACGTGTGAGAAAATTTGACCATTTTGGCCCATAAAATGGTCATTTTGGCACTGCGCATTTGCTCGGGTTTAACCACAGATCTGTATTGGTCACGGACTATTCACTTCATGTTCAGAATGTCTCAAGATGTTGTGAGGGCTCTTGTAAGGTTGGGCGGTTTATGGAACTTTCTAGCAACAACCGCAATCCACTTCGACGCCGCAAGGGAAATTTTTTTAAGTTCCGGATACAGGTCCTATCCGGCCAGATCACCAAGTCAGATATCACCAGAGGACCACACGCTTCATTCACGCACCTGTTTATTCGGTATCAACGCATTGACACGGCCAGCGTTCTGCAGCCTGAACTTCAAAGGCAACAGGTCAGTCACGGCCGCGTCGTCTGGCGGTGTCAGGAACGCAACGCACTCTTTGGGAAACGACACGTGCACCGAACCGAACACTTTCACTTTTTCCGACCTAAAATGTACTTTTCCATATTTTTGAGAATATTTTATAATTGTATACACCAGTTATAATTGGCCGCCACATGGAGAATATAATAAGCTCATTGAAGTCTGAAAATTATGATTTGATGAATAATGACATATTATTGTCTGCAAAATTGTTGTTTTGTTCTGGCACGCATGCAAATCGAGATGATTACAGAAAAAGTAAGAAACATAAAGCAGATCACAAGGTACGATAGAGAAGTGGGACAAAATTACCGAACTATCGGCGCTCCATTGCTGTAAACAAGATTTTGGAGTCTTACATCGAATTTCGAAAGACAAAAGCAACGAACGATCAGGGTCAACACACAATTATCAATACCCGCTGGCGAAACAATAATGTCAAAATTTTCACGATGAGCTCAGCCAGATGCACTTTTTGTTTGCTACGGTTGATCTTATCATTCTCAAAAACTTTCCGAACATTTCACAACGAAAAGTCACGCATCTAAACCTGATCAACTTCGATCAACAAAACTCAAAGTAATCCAACATCACCAGTCCCGAACCCACTTGTCACACGCAAACCACGCATGCACCGTCTCGGTGATGGCCATGGCAATCGGTATCTGGTCATGCGGACCGAGATTGGACATGCTCTGTCGAGCGACGGAAATACAACACATATCGGTAGAATCTCGAACGACTTACTGGAACTAACTGGATTATTGGTAGGTATTGATTAGGTACGTAAGGTGCTGGCACAACTCGTACCTGGCAGTGCATTGCTTCAGCTCCGAAAGTTTATTCAGTGGCGCCATAAGGATTGACTTCGTGCTGAAATTAAATCTTGTTCCAAGCAGCAGCAGGAGTTTGTGTTTTGCCTCAGCTAGTATACATACCAAAAAAAGTGAACTACACCAACACGAGCCCGTTAGAAGGCTTATTCAAAACGAATAAAAAGAGAAAATATATCCCTTATTCAACAGTAACATACCAAATAGAGCCACATTACGTTCAGTCGAAATGATAGGATTTATATCATAACAACCAATCTCAGTACGGAGATTTCAGTCGAGATGCCCAAAAAATTTCAGTGTTTGTTTAGATTTTAGGAAATATACATATAAGCAAATGAGTTTTCATTGTGATTTCCAGCTTCGAAATTGTGAGAGTGTATAGGAGAGAAGTAAAGTAGTTTTAATTGATTAATAAGGAGAGGTATATTTTATATTTTATTTCAGTTAATCACATAAAAGACAAATAACATAAATAAGTAGTGAGAATTAGAAGATAGTTCATTATTCTTAGATTTTGTGATTTAGATTTGTATAGTATGAGTTAGAAAGGTTAATAAAAAATTTTTTATAAACCCCATTTTTTTATTCCAGCCAAAAATCCAAAACAAAAAAAAAGGTAAAAAAAAAAATTTTCTCCATAAGTGAATCATATAAAGATAGAAGAAAAAATATAAAAATAATAACAAAAGAACAACAATCCCCCAGGTTTTTTTTAATAAAGTAAATTTAAATATAAAAAAAAAAAAAACCAAAACCAAAAAAGCACAAGACAAAAACACCAACACAAAAGCAACAAAAAACAAACAAAAAACAAAAAAAAAACAAAAAAAAAAAAACCCAAAAACACAAAAACACAGACGAAACCCACAAAAAACAACCCACAACCCAAAAAACCCACACCACCACAAAAGCCCAAAAACCAAACAAAAAACACCCCCACACAGAACAAACCGCCCAACACACAAACAAAACCAAACAAAAAAAAAAAACACCAAAAAAACAAACCAAACAAAACAGAACACAACCCCACACCACACACAAGCAAACCAAAAAAAGAACCACAAAAACAAAAAAAACAAAAAGCAAAACACACCCACCACAAACAAACCAAACAAAACAAAAAAAAACACAAAAAAAAAACAAAACCACTGTATATGCAGCTTTAGACTACTCTATCATTATAAAAATTGCTAACATTTATAAAAAACTAAATAAAACACTGCTATACACTCCTTTTATGCCTGAACCACTGCTGGGTAGGAACTGCATTGCAAGGATAGCGTTGTTGGCACCATCACTGGCTAGCTCATATGTGGACTAAATCATAAATTGTCGATTATGGTGGAAATGCAAAGGAATGAGATTAGAGATATTGTTGACTACATATTGAAAACTTCACCGCAACCTAAAAACCAGCTATTTAAGTAGAGATATATCCAAAGTGAGAAACAGAAAGAAAAACACTGCTTTTGCGATGGCCTTTAAGATAAAAATAATCAAGTAAAGAAAGTTACATGCTGTCAGTGAAGAAGAGACATATTAAGATGTTGAGCCAGTTGTTTTGTGCAAGCAAGCATTTCGCGGTGATAGAGAACCAAATGTTACGGGTGCGAACAAGGGCTGGATTAGTGCCAAACCCATCATTACCTGTTGTTGTTGTTGTTTGGATTTTAGTTGTCTTGGTGTGGTGCTCTAATACACAGAACATTAAACATTGGTGCAGTGCGAGAGACAAGAATCAAAGTGATTGTGCAGTGTCAGTCAGAGATCACTCTCACAGTCGAATTCAAAACTTATGTACAACGTGGGGACAAAACTCTGAAATAAGAACTCACATGTTTTCCAATGGTAAACATTGTAGTTGGCGTATTGCTTCTGGGTCGGGCTCGGGCCGTTGCCCCGGTCAGACTCGGCGCTATCGGAACCCGTGGCATGTCGGCAAAACCTGTAATTGGGAGCGCAGCGTGCGGCGAGTCAATTACCGTTCATCAGCAAGTCAGCTGGCCGTAGTAAATACGGGATTGCAGATCTTAGTCTAGCTGCAGATTGGGTATGCAGATGGCAACCGTGGCGAAAGCATGAAACTTTGCTGGACATAAACTTGGCAACTTTCGACAGATGAAAACAGAAAAAAGCATGTGTGAACAATCAGCGACGTATCACACTGTTTCCATGTTGCTTTCCCATTAATTCAATCAGCATTTTTGTTTCTTAATTTATTTTGCACTGTGAAGCGCTAACGCACTAAATTATGCCATGCTGCTTCCAAGTTTCATAAGAAGCACGAAACATTTGCAGTGGCCATACTGCTTTGACAAAAAACGAGCGTAATTACGTTCACGAAAGACACTCTCTCAGCATCTATCCGTGAGTGAATCATGATTCATGAATCAACCCAAAGTGCACGCTCTCTAACCAGCAAATGTCCTGTTCAACGTATCATCTCCAGTATAACTCGGCCGTATCAATTGCACGGGCTTGCCAGCCACGGACATGGCAGAAGGCAGCCAGGGATCGACTTCGCTACTACCTCCACTGGTAGACTCGGCACCAGCTGACAGACGTGGATGCATTGTTAGTGACATCGCTTGGCCTCTGCAAAAATTATAAGGAATGGAAATCAGCCACCTAACGAAACAGGACGGTGAGCTCACAGTGATATGTTGCACAATTCTCTGACTAGAGTTAGCGCTGATGTTTTGCGCAACTATGACCTGACAATGCCATTCATAGGACATGCCTGCCTGCGATGCCTGTCTGCTGAACAACGAGCATAAACAACTTTCAACAAATTGAAGAAAGCGATTGGGAAAAAGCGAAAATGAAACGCAAAAGGCCTTGATTTTGTTGGAAAGACCTACACCTAACCAGAATTGCAGTCAGATTGTTCATAAATTTATTTTTGTGACCAGTTCCCCAAGTGTGCGATGCCTAAAGTGCCTCATTTTACACAAAATCCATCCAGTAAATGCCAACAACAGCCCATTTCAACGCCCAAAAACCAACTTTAGCCGTCCAATCGACATTTTCCCGATTGCGTCCCTCACTTCATCAGTGGACGCCGTCAATTGTTTGCTCAACGTGTTTGAGTTCGCATTGCCCTCCGTTTCATTCACATCCGTTGGCTTGATCTTCAGATGTTTCAATTTGCGTGTTTGACTGTCGATATCGCTGTCTGAATATGAAATATGACAGTATGCTGGAATTGGTTGTTGTTTTCAGTGAGGACGTAGCAGAGTAACACAGATTTGTTCACGACCAGGTCATGTGGACGTAAAACATCAGCAAAATTATTGGTCTATCGAATCACCAGGGCTATGACTTGTAGTAAAGAGAATGTTTCAGACCTGCAGCAACGTGGTTGATCAGCTAGATTATTTTTAGCTGAGAATGTTTCGTGAGAATCACAAATAGCACAGTGGTTAACAGTGACTGAACGTGAAAATCAGGATTGATTTGATGAATTCTTATATGGTCATTGTGCAACCAGTAGCTCGGTTGTGTCAAACAATCAGATGCAGCAAAACGGTTGTTTGGGACCAGCGTTTCATTACTTCAACGCGAGTATGCAAAGAAGGAAAGGCTATGCCAACAAGGAGCACTTGGTAAAACACAGGCGGGGAAAAATTGGCAGTGGGGCATGATCGCACGTACTAAGGCAACTTCAGCAACAGTCTTCTGTCTCATTGTCAATTTCAGTCAGGGATACATTTCCATATTGAACTTGACCAAACTAAGTGGCATATTTATTGCACACACCAGATGAATCGGACGATTCGGCCTCCGCGTCACTTCTCGACTCCCATTTGGGTGCTTTGCGTGGATCTTCGACCGGTTTGATCGAATAGCCCTCCTCGTCAATGGCTGGCATGTCACGCGACTGAATAATAGAAGAAGTGAGGCACATTAAAAGCAATGAAGAAAATAACATCACAGCCCAAGGCAGAGCACTTGAAACTATTGTTGAGCACACAAGGCGCAAGGTCATGTGATGTGAGCATGAAACATCAGCACGATGTTCCTGGACATCAAAAGGACAACGTTTACGCTGGAAGGAGTTGGTGGTGACGCAATACTCTAATTCCAAAAACAGCACCATGACCAAGCGAGACAGATCCCGTTCCCATCACAAGTTTGATATCATTCGCAGCAACAATCAATCGAATGCCCATCCAACAGCGCCAACCGTTCTCTCGTCACTCCTACTGCTCGTCTCACTCCTTGCATCCTCAATACTGTGGCTGGTCTCCGACGTAGCGTCATCGCCTGCTTTATCCTTGTTCTTCTTTTTTCGGCGTTTCTTCAGAAAGTTCAGGCCGCCTTCTGGAAAGACAAAAATCATGGATTAATAAAAACACAGCTAGAAGTTTCTAAATTTTCGAACTTTTGAGGCGGGCCGAACTACAAAATACTACACCATTCGTCAGTCACTACCTGAACGGAAAGTGGACCAAAATGTCTAAATCCATTCTTTTCGTCGATATGCGCAGAAAACATCACAACCAGATGATAAAAACCAAAGCCCATATTTTTTAAATGAGCTAATTTTCACCTGGAATTTTGCTTTATGGGCAAGCTGCATAAATCCTGGTGAAAAAAAACCGCACCTAAAATGGAAAAAAACGATGTATTATTTATCGAATGGATTGTCTGTTTACAGAAGAGTCGAGAAAAATTGAACATTTTCAACAAGCAAAATGTTTCGCACATTCCGTAGCGCACAGCGAGCGAGTCAAAAATTTTCATTTCGATTCGCTCTGGATTCACGTTGGAAATGCCGAAAAAAACAATAAAAAGAAAAAATGCCGAAAATTAAAAAAATGCTACTAATATCATGAAAATTCGTTTTAGGTGGGTATTCATGTAATTCGTGCACAAAATGGCACTGGTAAAGTTCGGACTCAACTTGTTGTAATTCCCGTATGGTCACATGTCTTCCTGGCTGGCAGTCTACGACTAAGCCTAGCCCTGAATGAAAGCCTTGGCAGCTGTACATTTGTGAACGTTTCCTTTATTTTGGCAGGTGTTCCAATTTACAATTGTGGGTGATGTTTCACCTCTCTGTCAATTCCCAGCATTTTTACGGGATATTTTGGGCGTATTTCTTTGCATTATTTTTTTCGGCAATTTTTATTTCGGCGTTTTTGCTTCACTTTTTCGGCATTTTTGATGGCCACCTCATTCTGTTACAGGTACCGAAAAAACACAATCACCAAAAATACGCTAGCCTAATCCCACGTACGCCCTTACCCTTTTCCTCCAAATGTGCGGTGCCCGCGAACATTGATTGCGAATGGGCGTCACCGACCGAGTCATGATTGCCTTGTGTCAATGCCGACGTGGACTTGCTGCCGGCCTTGCCTCGATGACCGGGAAGCAGACGGTTGAGACGCGACGACAGATTCGATGTTGAGTGACCTGCTGCAGTCATTGATTAGTTTACTGTTATTGAGCGTTTGTTTGTTTCAATAATGAGAATGAGTAGAGTACTTCACTGCTGTGACACCTGGGAACGGGATCTGTCTCGCTTGGTCATGGTGCTGTTTTTGGAATTAGAGTATTGCGTCACCACCAACTCCTTCCAGCGTAAACGTTGTCCTTTTGATGTCCAGGAACATCGTGCTGATGTTTCATGCTCACATCACATGACCTTGCGCCTTGTGTGCTCAACAATAGTTTCAAGTGCTCTGCCTTGGGCTGTGATGTTATTTTCTTCATTGCTTTTAATGTGCCTCACTTTCTTCTATTATTCAGTCGCGTGACATGCCAGCCATTGACGAGGAGGGCTATTCGATCAAACCGGTCGAAGATCCACGCAAAGCGCCCAAATGGGAGTCGAGAAGTGACGCGGAGGCCGAATCGTCCGATTCATCTGGTGTGTGCAATAAATATGCCACTTAGTTTGGTCAAGTTCAATATGGAAATGTATCCCTGACTGAAATTGACAATGAGACAGAAGACTGTTGCTGAAGTTGCCTTAGTACGTGCGATCATGCCCCACTGCCAATTTTTCCCCGCCTGTGTTTTACCAAGTGCTCCTTGTTGGCATAGCCTTTCCTTCTTTGCATACTCGCGTTGAAGTAATGAAACGCTGGTCCCAAACAACCGTTTTGCTGCATCTGATTGTTTGACACAACCGAGCTACTGGTTGCACAATGACCATATAAGAATTCATCAAATCAATCCTGATTTTCACGTTCAGTCACTGTTAACCACTGTGCTATTTGTGATTCTCACGAAACATTCTCAGCTAAAAATAATCTAGCTGATCAACCACGTTGCTGCAGGTCTGAAACATTCTCTTTACTACAAGTCATAGCCCTGGTGATTCGATAGACCAATAATTTTGCTGATGTTTTACGTCCACATGACCTGGTCGTGAACAAATCTGTGTTACTCTGCTACGTCCTCACTGAAAACAACAACCAATTCCAGCATACTGTCATATTTCATATTCAGACAGCGATATCGACAGTCAAACACGCAAATTGAAACATCTGAAGATCAAGCCAACGGATGTGAATGAAACAGAGGGCAATGCGAACTCAAACACGTTGAGCAAACAATTGACGGCGTCCACTGATGAAGTGAGGGACGCAATCGGGAAAATGTCGATTGGACGGCTAAAGTTGGTTTTTGGGCGTTGAAATGGGCTGTTGTTGGCATTTACTGGATGGATTTTGTGTAAAATGAGGCACTTTAGGCATCGCACACTTGGGGAACTGGTCACAAAAATAAATTTATGAACAATCTAACTGCAATTCTGGTTAGGTTGTTTTTCAACAAAATCAAGGCCTTTTGCGTTTCATTTTCGCTTTTTCCCAATCGCTTTCTTCAATTTGTTGAAAGTTGTTTATGCTCGTTGTTCAGCAGACAGGCATCGCAGCAGGCAGTCGGATTAATAATAAGAACTGAGGACGTTAAAATCAATGAAGAAAATAACGTCACAGCCCGGGCAACATGAAATTTGATGAGACAACATGGTCATGTGTGCGAAACATTGGCACTATGATCCTGGACATCGGAAAGGACAATGTTTACGCCTGAAACTAGTTGGTGGTGACAAGGTATTTTAATTCTTAAAACAGTACCATGACCAAGCGGTGCAGATGCGTACTATTACAGGTGTCACAAGCGGGCTGAATTGTTTACTCATTCTCATCTTGAAACAAACAAACGCTCAATAACAAAGTAAACTAATCAAAATAAATTGCAGCAAGGTCACTCAACATCGAATCTGTCGTCGCAAGTCTCAACCGTCTGCTTCCCAGGTTTGTGCGGCAAGGCCTGCAAAGTTTGACGTCGGCACTGAAACAAGGCAATCATGACTCGGTCGGTGACGTTAATTTCGGCAATAAATATTCGCGGGCACTCGCATATCTGGAGGAAAAGGGTAAGGGCGTACATTAAGGCGATTAAGCAACCGTACTTTTTTGTCTCATTGTGCAATTTCAGTACCTGTTAACAGAATGAGGTGGCCATCAAAATGCCGAAAAAGTGAAGCAGAAACGCCAAATTTGGAATTCCCGAAAAAAATAATGCAAGGGGATACGCCCAAAATATCCCGTACAAATGCTGGAATTGACTAAGAGGTGAAACATAAGTCACAATTTGTAAATTGCAACACCAGCCAAAATGAAAAAGAAACGTTCGCAATGTACAGCTGCCAAGGCTTTCATTAAGCGCTACCCTTGATGATATAATGACAGCCAGGAAGACATGTGACCATACAGGAACACCGACAAGTTGAGATCCGAACTTTACCAGTGCCATTTTGTGCACCGATTACATAAATATCCACCTAAAACGAATTTTCCATGATATTAGTAGCTTTTTTATTTTCAGCATTTTTTCTTTAGATTGTTTCTTTTGCCACTCCAGGCGATGAAATGAAAATTTTTATGCAGCTTGCTCCAATGTGCGAAACATTTTGTGAAAATGTCAATTTTTCTGACTATTCTATATAAACGAACAATCCATTCGATAAATAATTCATGCGTTTTTTTCCAGTTTTAGGTGCGTTTTTTTCACAGATTTATGCAGCTTGCCCATAAAGCAAAATTCCAGTGAAAGGTAGCTAATTTATTAAAAAAATCTAGGTTTTGGTTTTTATCATCTGGTTGTGATGTTTTTCTGCGCATGTCAACGGGAAAGAATTGATTTCAGACGCGTTGGTCCACTTTACGTTCAGGTAGTGACTGACGAATGGTGTAGTATTTTGTAGTTCAGGCCCGCCTCGAAAGTTTCAAAAATTTAGAAACTTCTAGCTGTGTTTTTATTAATCAATAATTTTTTGTCTTTCCTAGAAGGCGGCCTGAACTTTCTGAAGAAACGCCGAAAAAAAGAAGAACAAGGATAAAGCAGGCGATGACGCTACGTTAAACCAGCCGCAGTATTGAGGATGCAAGGAGTGAGACGACCAGTCGGAGTGACGAGAGAACGGTTGGCGCTGTTGGATGGGCATACGATTGATTGTTGCTCGAATAATATCAAACTTGTGATGGGAACGGAATTTGTCACCGTTTGGTCATCGTGATCTTTTAAAAAATTAAATTATTGCGTCACCACCAACTCCTTCCAGCGTAAACGTTGTCCTTTTGATGTCCAGGAACATCGTGCTGATGTTTCATGCTCACATCACATGACCTTGCGCCTTGTGTGCTCAACAATAGTTTCAAGTGCTCTGCCTTGGGCTGTGATGTTATTTTCTTCATTTGCTTTTAATGTGCCTCACTTCTTCTATTATTCAGTCGCGTGGCATTCCAGCCATTAACAAGGAGGGCTATTCGATCAAACCGGTCGAAGATCCACGCAAAGCACCCAAATGGGAGTCGAGAAGTGACGCGGAGGCCGAATCGTCCGAGTTAAGGTGTCATATGCAATAAATATGCCACTTCGAGTTTGGTCAAGTTCAATATGGAAATGTATTCCTGACTGAAATTGACGAATCAGACAGAAGACTGTTGCTGAAGTTGCCTTCATGCGTGCGATCATGCCCCACTGCCAATTTTTCCCCGCCTGTGTTTTACCGAGTGCTCCTTGTTGGCATAGCCTTTCCTTTTTTTGCATACTCGCGTTGAAGTAATGAAACGCTTGGTCCCAAACAACCTTTTTGCTGCATCCAACTGTTTGAGCGCGACACGAGCTACTGGTTGCACAATGACCATATACGAGTTCATCAATCAATCCTGATTTTCACGTTCAGTCACTGTTAACCGACTCTGCTATTTGTGATTCTCACGAAACATTCTCAGCTTAAAAATAATCTAGCTGATCAACCACGTTGCTGCAGGTATAAAACATCTCTTTTCTTCCAGTCATAGCCCTGGTGATTCGATAGACCAATAATTTTGCTGATGTTTTACATCCACATGACCTGGTCGTCAACAAATCTGTGTTATTCTGCTACGTCCTCACTAAAAACAACAACCAATTCCAGCATACTGTCATATTTATTAGTATTCAGACAGCGCATATCGACAGTCAAACACGCAAATTGAAAACGTCTAAAAATCAAGCCAACAGATGTGAATCAAAACAAAAAGCAATGCGAACTCAAA
>JASAMV010003254.1:0-30505 GCA_030248065.1 Rhynchonema sp. JSB1_4
ATAGCGAATCTCTAAGGAGCTTAACATTTTGTGCGTGACATATGCTGTGACAGTGTTTTCCAACGATGTATAACACTGCGCTCTGCTGCCCTTTCTTCGGTTGTGTCCCGAGCCCCTTAGCAGATCAAATTGATTGATATGCAGTTGTACGTCTGTGTGGTTGTCCATTGATTAATCAGTTGACAGGTTTCTGTTTGTGCCGTCCAATAAATGTTTCCGTTAGCATCCTGCCAGCATCTGCGTGTTCGATCCATCTTGAAATGCCAGGACACGTCGATGTCACTTGGTCATACAGTGCCGATTCAAAATTGACCTGCGCCGGGCTGTATGTGTCGGTTGCATCGCCACCCATCGGGCGGCGCACGCAGCTCAGTATGAGCAGTCAGACTAAATTTGTGTCCTGCACATGCGCAACCCTGCAAAACAGTGGCAAACCGCAGGTTATTGGGTAGTTGCAGTTTTCGGTGGCGATAAGATCTGGACAATGTGGATGCCCTCTTTAATGGCGGTAACGAAATAAACCGGATGGTCTTGTCCGCTGCGGCTCCTTACCACACGTGAACAGGCACGCCCACTCTGCCCAGTGGGTCAACCACCGCTCGCGCGCCCCCACCACACACCGCCCCACTGCACAGTTAACTGAAAAATGTAGAGAATTATCCTCCGTTCTCATTGTCATTCCGGCAGCAGCAGAGACTGATCACTATTACTACTCCTCACTTGGACAAATGTCTTGCATGATAGGTTGTTCAGTTGGCCACGGCCCTCCGACGATTGCTTCAAAATTGCTGGCGCCGAGCACGCTGACACCAACGATTCCTCCTGTAATCCCTAAGGTGCCGCCAACTATACCAGCACCAGCACCAATGGCCAGAAGATCAGCAACGCCGGCTACTTGCGTTGCGTGTGACGGTGATAAACCAGCGGCTTGCAGCTGCGATTGCAGTACTTGTTGTATTGCGTTCAGTTGACCCGGCGATTGCCACTGTGTAAATGTTGGTTTGATTGAAAGACACAATAAATCTCGGTTTGCAGGTGCGTGAAGACACTCACAGATCCTGTGTCCGTTCCAACTTGTGGTGTTCCAGACTGGGTGCCACCAGGCTGAGAGCCAGTCTGGGATCCGGGCTGACTGCTCCCTTGTGATTGGCCTGCTTGTTGGCCCGATTGCTGGCCTGATTGCTGACCCGACTGTTGTTGAGAACCTTGCTGTTGGTTACCCTGCTGTTGTTGACCTTGTTGGTTTTGCTGATTCTGTTGTTGGCCCTGTTGACTGGGATCGTCTGTCTTCTGTCGCGAGCGTTGTTGTTGCTCACGTGCTCGCTCTCGACATTCTTCAACCACTTTCGGATCGACACCAACGCCAAACAGGGTAAATGGCTGAATTCCGTGTTGAAATTGTGTTTGAAATAAATTGGGCTTGGTTTGACACTAATTTGCTTTCTGTCTTCTATGTCCAAAACATGAGTACCTGATGGAACGAGTTCATCATGTCCACTATGTCGTTGCAATCGTAGCATTTGTCCGAACACTGCGCCTTGATGGCATTCAGGGTTGTGTAGACGCGACAAATGTTGAAGGCGAGGATCAGATTGCTGCACGTACAGTGTTGTATCAGTAACGCAATGTGCTGTAGGAACTTCAATACAAACTACAACTCACTCATTCACTTGATATTGATCTATGTCACGTATCACCTCTCCATCCACGATCTCCAACTGTGCGCCATCTTCGTTCTCCCTGAATCGTGGACGTTGCAACGTCAGACTACGGTTGGTGTCCGTGTAGTTCTGTGTCAAGCGGCAGTCGAACGGCGTCAGCCCGGGACTTTCGCAGCACATCACTTCCATCCTATAAACATGTGTTCGGTTGCGATTCATTATTATTTTCCATGTTTAAAGTTGCACCACCCACCTTCGTTGCATTCGTCGTTTATCCCACCAGCTGCGCCATCCGGCCACGAACCACAGCTTGTGGCTTGGCTGGTACGGTCTTGTCCACGGTTGGCTGCACGAGCTCTTCCAGAAACAGTACTGCAGAATTATCAACTTTAGTGTGCAATTCAAAATTTACACTAATATATTATAGAATAATAATGTTGTGATATATAAAATATGTTGATAATATATGTTAAATGAAAAATGTACAGTGTATACAAATTTCTCACACAAGTTGAGCGTGTCAACTCATGACACTGAGTGACAAACATGTAGTCCTTGTATTCTCGTTGCGCTTCTGCTCGGTTCTGCCGGTTTCGGGGCCTGACATAAACGTGATACCATGCACGCGAGACAAGTGACAATTTAAACAACAACAATAGAATTACCGCTGCGAATTATCTGGAATTGCCATGCGCGGAATCTTTCTCATTGAGTACACGTAGAATCCGTCGGCGCAGATGTGCTGTTCAGTCTCGAACATTCGTGGAGCTTTACGAATGCCGGCGTGATCTACAAATTAGAGCGATTTCCTAACAGACCACTTTGTTTAACTTCAATATAACCGCCAAGACGGACACGCTGTGCTCGATTTGGTTTCGGGCCATCCGAACGGATGATTTTCGGGAATAGCGCATTCTCCCTGCTGCACTCCGTCGACGTAGATCTTGAGACCCTCTCGATTGTCGTTGCGTTGTCCGTGACATCTGTTCACCTCATACTTGATTTCTGAAAATTGTGCTCGTACAGTTGTTTCCCGAAAATTTCACCATTGTGTTCGTTTGTCACGTTCTGGTGTTATCCAAAATCATTGACAATCCTTGGAATTCAAGCATACCGTTGATGTTCTTGCCCTCGATCAAGTATGTGCATAGTCTAGCTCGGATATAGTTGTCCCTAAAAATAGTCACAATGTAATTTTCAACAGAGATAAATGCCATCGCAAAGCAAATTAGCATACGAAATAGATATTGCTTGTATGGCTTGTCCGGGTACCATATCACTTGCGTCAATCAACGTATCCCACGGAGCGTGTATGTTTCGCATTGCCGAGTATTTGCAATTGCCGAGATCCGGAATTTTGTCAGACGAGTAGCAGCATCGGAATTGAATGCTGTGAAAGGGAATCTTCCGTTAAATGGGCTTTCATCCATTGAAACTCACTCTGACCATCACCAACAATCGTGTCGTTCCGCTCGGATGTCGTGCCAATCGGGATTGTATGCCGGCGACGTGTTCGTCACACGTACAACTCGTCGTGTGATCGTCGAACACCAGATTCGTTCGAGCGATCGCGATCGGTTTCTTCAGGTTGCACGTCGATATCGCGTTCTGCAACGTCCGTCCGCATTCAGCTGGCTCTCGTGTACGAGACAAAAAAATACAGTCACAAATACCAAATTCGGCGTGTCTGTGAATTTTTTGCAAATCAGGTTGAAGCCGAAATCGGTGAAGTTCTTGTCGCTCTGTCGCTGAAAGCGGCGGTTTTTCACGAGCTTGATGTTGGCGACGTAGTAGTTGGGCGGACAGAAGTGTTGACCACGCGGCTCACCAGGTGCAGCTTTCAGCTCACGCACGTCGATCACACGTTCGCGACCTGATGAAAAACATGTGTGATTTTCATCATTACCATGGTTTACCATATCCTGCCATTGCCGTCAACACATCGGGAACCCGCAACAATGTCCCAACCAGGCTTCTTTGTCCAGGCTTGATCGTGCTCGACCGGTCGTTTGGTCGATTTGCTCGTTGTCGGTCGTCTGCTGGTTGTTGTTGTTGTTCGTCTGGTGAATCCGCTTGAAACCAACACAAGCCACAAGCTGGTCACTTACTTCTTGAGTGCTTTTAGTTCTTTGTCAATACTTAGGGGGATAATTTCGAAGGTGTAAAGGTCAGTTGGGCGTAAAGGTCGGTGGAAAGCTCGGTCGACAGCTCAGTGTGATAGACCTCGGTGTAAACTTGAAACATTCCACGCCAATAGCAGGCAATGTTTCACGTTTACACCGAGCTACGCCGACCGAGCTTTCGACCGAACTTTACGCCGACCTTTACGCCCAACTGACTTTTACACCGTTTCGAAAATTCCACCCTAAGACACCGAGCTTCATTTTGCAAGTTGGTTTGGGCAACTGGCAACGAAACCCTGTTATTCTGCTATGCACCGCTGCGTGTTTTGGCTATAACGATGATTCTACACGATGATTGTTCGTGCATACATTACCTATGCCCCTTATGCTGATCTTCGTACCTAAGCGGTTCTATTGTGCGACGGTTCAGTCCCGGGGCAAATGTTCACGCCTGGCCATACAGGCCCTGCCGAGTCAGGCCCGGCTCGAGCCTAAGCCTATAAATGGCTCAAATATGCTGGGCCTGAATCGACCGGGCCTGAACTTCCGGGCCTGAAAAATCGCGAAAAAACGGTTCCCGTAGTTAAGAAGAACCGGTCAGGCACCAACGTGCTTACAAACAAAATTATTTTTGTATACCGCATCCCTGCATGCATCAAGGAGCATGGCCACCTAAGTGCACTGGTTGCACACCACCGTGTGTGTCATGCATTGCATAGCATATGTGTGTGACGAGTGCGCTTGAGACAAATGTAGATATAGTACAGCAACAGCTAACGCAGGATTTATGGCAGCCACACTGCCTGATTGGTAAGGGCGCCCTTGGTCATAGTGGAAAATGGAAATGGAAATACAAAAAATTATCTATGTCCAAGTTTTCCATTTCCATTTTCCAGTATAACTAAGGGCATATTGGAAAATGGAAAATGGAAATGAAACTGCAGCAGTCATGTTTTGACATGTGACAAAAACATTTTCTGTTTCACCCAATTCTCGGCAGCTGATTGGTCAGATTTCACACAGAAAATGTTTTGTTTCATTTCCATTTTCCATTTTCCAGTATGCCCTTAGTCATAATGGAAAATGGGAATGGAAAACTTGGACATAGAATATTTTTTGCGTTTCCATTTCCATTTTCCAGTATGACTAAGGGCGCCCTTGAAAATCCAGTGATAAGCTTGCCCGGTTTTAGACCGGAAGTTCGCAGACATTTTTTCTTTTTCTTTTCTTTCTTTTTCTTCACCTTCAGACTCGGCTTATTCAACGCTTCGATGCCTTCAAAAAGTTTTTTTTAATTTTTGGCCGGCAGCCACCACGTATGTATGATTGCCTTCGTTTGTGTCGTTATGCAGAAAAATTCATGCTTTGGCCACTTCTTTTTCTCTTTCTTTCGCTCGCCTTTTTTTGCTTGCTACCGTAACCACAGTCGAACCATTCCAATTTTCATGTCTGAAGCGAGCGCGCACGTTTTGCGCTTTACGGATCAGTCAGGTTGACTGCCATAAATTCTGCGTTAGTTGTTATCGGACTATAACAACACCCTGTTTTTCTGAACCGCTCAGGCACGGACATGTGCATAACGGGGGGGACAGTTTATGTACTATACATATAGGACATAGCAAATTGAGTTACTACGAAAGATGCATTTTCGCAGAGCTCGTGTTGTGTTGATTTCAACGGTTCTCGCGTGGTCGTTGGCGTCATCCGTTCGCCAGCCCTCTGTCGTTGTCCGCTCGAGTCACAGTAGAAGTCGGTGTTGTGCTGCGCGTCACAGATCTCCATTGTCATCTGCCAGCCACGTCTGAAATGCATCATGTATCCTCTGAAATGCACAGTGCGGGTTGCGGTCCGCAACCCGCAGCCGCAAGCCGCATGCATTGTGAAGGCCGCCTAAGTGTGTTTGTCAACACTTTGTTTGTGGCAAGCGTGGCGCATATATTCAGTTTTGATTACTGGAAAAAGCGAAAGCATAAAATTCCAGGTATAATTTTTTGCTGATCGTCATACTCGCTGTGTGCAGCTGCTCATTGCTACGCAATTCATTACGAAGCAAGATCAGCATAAACAATATTTTTACTCAGCCGATCTTTCGTGCAGGAAAATGAATGGATAAGGATGTTCACAGAATGAAATGCGGAAAGGATTTTTGTGGAAGTGAAAGAGAGCGTTTTTTTTGCAAAAGTAAACGCTACACTTTTTCTTCAAATTTAAACGGGAACGGGTTTTCGCTTCGGTGAAAGGGAACACTTTTTTACAGATGTAAACTTTGCAGAGGTGAACGGATGGGTATTTCTGCAGAAGTGAACCGGAAAAGGCTTCTTCGAGTGAACGGGAAGAGTTGTGTGAAGTGGTGAACAGGGAGGTTTTTGCAGTGGTGAACTGGGTAAGGATTTTCATAAGGTGAGCGATTTTTACAGAGTGAGCGGGAAATGGTCTTTGCAGAGGTGGGGTGAACTGGGGATTTGAACAGGATGAACTGGAAGAGTTTTTTGCAAACGTGAATGGGAAAAGCTTTTTTCTGTGATTGAACTGGAAAAGTTCTTTGTAGGGGGATTAACTGTAAATGACTTTTGCAGACGTGATTTGGCACAAATTTGGAGAAGTGAATGCGATATTCACCTGTCAGCTTCAGGAAATTTAATGCAAAGCTATAAAACGGAAATGACTTTTCCAAAGATGAACGGCATCCCAACAGCTTAATCCCGGGCCGTAAACACTTGTGAACGACTAGTATGGAATAAAAGTAGAATAAATTTCATGGAATTAAATTGTTATGAAGCAAATTTGAATTCTTTTACGTTGAAACTGCTTTGATCCTGACCTCGCCACACTGTACTACATAAGTAACACATGTTGCCTGCTCTTTTTGCTGGACTGAATTTGTCTTAGTTAGGGCTGTTGATCTACAAACAGACAGACCCGTTGTTTCCTCTTCTGATGTGCACATTCGAAGCGACCCTGGCAGTGTTTGGGCGATCAGCATACGGCTTGATTCTGACACTCAACAGATCACTGCTCAATTGACGTGTGACGCGTTTGCAAGTCGAGAACAGTGACGTTTGCAGATCACAGCATTCCAATTTCATACCGCGGCTGCAGATTGTATGACATAATGATAAAAAAAGTGTGTGAATTTTTAGTATTTGACAAAACCTGGGCTAAGCCATCATTGGAGGCACACAGTATTCGTCTCACTCGAGTTTGTATAATAATGAACTTCAGAAACTTTTCAACCCAGCTCTCCCCGAACCTTGATGGTTGAAAACTTCGCACAACCGTCTGCGCACCAGGCACCGGTGGTATGCCTTTGCGATTCTTGCAATGGTTCGTCCACCAACACATCTGCAGTTATGTAATTGATGTCTAAATGACCTGATTGTTGTTACAGCTTCTTCAAGCTGTCCTTTCAAGCAGTACGTGATGTACCAGTTTTAATCAGTGCGACATTGATCAAAGAAGAAGTATGACGACAAGCATGGGCGGATTCCCTAACCGATTTGCAATTCGCCTCCCACGGAATCTGTTGACAAGTCACATCACCACTGTTTTCGTTCATGTTTAATTGGGCGAGGAAAGCGAACGTTCCGTTGTTGCCTACACAGAAGATGATTGGTGTTGTTTTGGCCACTTCCTTATCCGCACTTGTGCAACCCTTCTACCCCTCAAAATGTGAAACATCAGGCATTTGGCTGATCATGCGTGTGTATGTATACCTCGTGTCGTTGTGGTGGCGGATAAAGAGTAAGGCAAATACGTACATAAGTGACTTGAGGACAGAAAAAGTTGGCTCATGAGTTGGAGTAGACTAATCTTGCTCCAGCTGGCTTGGCTAGTTTTGCCATCGGGCCTCCGCCAATGGCCAACTGATCACATTATGTTAGATTCTGTTCTTAAACTATACATACTGTACCATAGGTTATGTAGCAGCTCAAATATATACCTGTCGCTTTTGTAAGCTGCAGATTTACTTACCCATCAAGTTATGAAGCAAAGCGTTGACTTACTGCATTGGGCATAACTGACTGGAATCACGCTTGCCAGCCATGCCGCAACCAACAGTGAAAGCTTGTTCATTTTGTCAAGGTGGTTGATACCCATGAAATCGTGAGCTACATATACGAGATTGAGCTGGTTCAGTATATTTGATTGTTTTTGCGCGTGTTGCTGTAAAAATGAAGAATACAGATCGACTCTGTGACGGATTTGGGCTTATCCAGCTTCTATCAGTTTATCTGCACTGCCGCCATTGAAAATCGCCATCTGAATCGACACAAAAACGTGCCGCTGAACTTTCTGCGAAAACGGGAATACTGTAACACATAAATAAGTATGTAATCTAGGTATAGGCACCTTTGAAAACGACGGATTACGGTAGATTTGAAAAAGAACGACACCAGACTTAAGACTGACGTAAGCCACTCGGTCCACGCAGTTTTATGTTGCTCTGAAAATGTGATTGAGTTGTTCGTTTTATTACTGAACATAAAAACACATAGACGATTATACCTACAGTACGGAAACTCGAAAGCGGCCACGTTTCACGCGACAACCAGTGGGTGACCCGGCAAATACACAGTATAGTCCAGCCACGAACTCATGAGACGACTTATTTTGAAGTTGACTTGAACGGATCCAATAATGTTCCGGTTCTACGTATTTCGGAAATGAAAGAAAGAGGAACACATGTATTTTTTTTAAACGCATGTACTTCTCCACCTCAGTGCGTGAATTCCCTTTTGACTCCGAAAACATTTGTGTGGAGAACGACGTTGCTGTTTGCGTAAGCACGCAACAAATTGAGGTCAGCCAGCTGGAACTTGTCATCACGTCTCTCGGCCCAATCTCTTTCTTTTGTTTGCGAAAACACGTGTAACCGGCGAATTTTTGAATCTGGCCAAGCAACCTTTAAAAAGAGTCGTCTCATGAGCACGTGGGTGGACTATACGTTCAACGTTGCCAATAAAGTTGACAGTTATTCAAATGTTTTACTAATAAAATTGCAGCTCTGTTTTAAAATTCCCACCTGCCTCATACAGCCAGTGCTTGAATTTCTCCCAAAATGTTCTAAAACGTCCAAAAACGGCCTTTTGGGGGGTTATTTTCTTGTCATTTTTTCTCAAGAGTCGAAAAATTTTCTTCACAAAATCTGTCCCAAATGATGTTATTATACCTTCCCGTGGTATTATACATGAGACACAGTATGCAGCACCACGTGGACTCGATGAACCCCCCGGCAGCCGACGGGGAAACAAAACCCCCCACAGTTTTTCCCTTTTGTTTATGAGTAATATTGTTATTCGACCACAAACTAGTGTGTCTGATACCACAGAGCAACAATCATCGGCCCATATCAAGCACAGACTGCTGTGATCGCATCGATACGACGTAAACACCCTTCAAACGTGATGCAAACCAAGTCACAAAACCGACTTGTCAATTAAAGCTGTCAACTCAGTTGTCTTGCACGTGGCCCCTTATAGTTTCCCGTACTGTGGTTGTTTGTATCATTAATTGCTGTACATAAATCAGCTGTCATAAAACGGCTGAGAATTTTTAAGAATTATTTTATTGCTTTTTCTGGAACATTTGCCGGTTATGATTGTGTAGTTTCACATTTGAAAAGGTTCTTCTTTTACTCCTTTTCCTTATTTTATTGCTTTTTCTGGAACATTTACCGGTTATGATTTTGCAGTTTCACATTTGAAAAGGTTCATATTTTCCCTCGTGATTGAGCAATGAAAATATCAACTAAAAATATTAAAAATTACAAAACCAATAGCTTTGAGCGTTTCCAGGGGTTGTTTTTACCTTTTCCCGGGATCGCTTTCTAATTGCTGCTTTCTAATTGTTCAGTCTACACTGCAGTTCTGTGAAATGTCAATAAAACAGACGTCGTTGTGCAGATTGTTGACGTGTGATGAAGCGCTTTCGCACCTGAACTTTTGCTCACCTATTTGAAAACAACCAAGGTTGAGACAGAAGCTCAGGCGAAGAGCACTTGCATTTCATTTGGTTGAAATATGGCGGTCGAAACATGATCGCTGATTCGATGTATGACTCCCGGTGATAATCTGTGTGGATCAATATCACCTAAGAATCATGCACCGAACTAGCTGATGTGCCCGTAACTGCAAGGAGATGATGTTGAATGTCGACACGCCACGCAGCCAAGTTGACTGTGATACAGCAGTGTCAATGTATCATCAGCTCACTCAGCCGGGTCGCATGCGGCCGGCGATTCTGAAAACGGAGAAATCTGAAAGCAAGGCGGACATGCACCCTGAAACGTCAAGACCACCGGACCACGCGGTCAGCGAGCTAAGGAAGTGCCAATGACCACGTTATGTGAAACATCATTAACATTGGCGACCACCTTACAACTCGATGCCGACGCGGACAATAGGCAGGTTAACTGTGATATACCGTAGGACGGATATGTAAATCACGAGTTAGCCAACCCGCCGTCCAGCCAATCAGCTGCGAGGATTGGACACGTCGCTGGGTACGGTAGCCGAACTGAGTGTTATCTCTAGTCATGAACCATTTTCGGATTCAATAACATGACTAAAAGAGAAACACCCAGTACGGACGCCGTGCACGTTGAGAATTGGCGGGTTGAATTGAGGAGAAACTCATAGCAGAGCAAAACACAACTAATGAAATGAAACCAAACAAACTCTGCTTATATAGTGGGTCGGTGTGGGCAGATTGTGTCACAATAAGACAATGGGGGAGCCTAAGCTGATCGGCTCACTGCACGCAATTTACAGTCACTTGGGTGACTGGGGTGTAATTGCTGTGCTGCTTGCTGCGCACGCTGTGTGTGTTTGCGAAACAGAGATTTGTTAATAGAGATTCATATGAACATGCGACTAAATTGAAAAGAGAGTTTTTTGTCAGATTTTCGTGTGATTATTCATATCCGAACAATCCAAATACAAAGAATGTTCAGAAAAAGTCAGAAAAAAGTGTCGTTGTCATAAATAATTTTCCAGTGTCCAAATTTGTCTCATGTTCGCTTCGGGTTAGGTATTGGTTCACAAACAGCCCAAATGTTGGTGAGCGTTTGTGCAACTTGGGGGGTGACTCAGGCTTAAGTAACAGACAGGTATCAATCGCACAGCACAATTTTTGGGTGCAATATTATGGTGTAGCTAACTCGGGGTGACAGATTGGTTGATTGCCTAAGACTCGAAATATATGGACACGGCAATTTGTTGAGTGACAGGATCATCAAAGGATTAAGCAAGAACAAAAATACGTAACACAAAAGCGCAACAGTGCTCACGGCTTTACGACCGCATGGGAAAACAATGACGCTTTGTATGAATGAAGAAAGTGCATGAGACCGACACTTATTGTGAACATCTGCTCTCACGCGCTTGGAAAGCAGTGTTCAAAATCAAAACCATTCATTTTCAGGTCTTTTTCTGGATAAAAGCAAATGAAAGTGGAATGGAACATTGAAACATCAAGATGCCACTCGCAATGGAACAACGTGACCGACATTTTGTCACATGGTTATATTTTGGGTTTGTTGCAAAAACAGAAACAGCAAAAAGCCAAGAACTGCCAATCACCTGACCGGGCCTGTATCTGACATGATCAACCACCGTACAAATCAGATTAACAATTAGGTTTGAACTTCTGGGAAAATCAAAGAGATGCGTTTCTGAGCATCCATTGAAACTCCTGACGTTCTCAGACCACATTTTTAGAAACATTGTGTGTGTCACCGAACTTACTTTTAAGAGAATTTCTCTTCTGGTGGAGAACTAAAAAACACTGATTTTGTGAATGAGAATGTGAGCGCGTGAATGACATTCAAGCTGTCGGAAATGTTAGGTAAGAATTTGGCATGAAGAGGTTGACTTATATACAATCTGGGATCATTTTTATGTCATTTCCTCATTTTTCGTGTAAAAACACATAAACCTGATTGGCAGCGTATTTCGCATACTCCAAGACGCTTGGTGGGGGAAGGTTCCACTCCGGCAAAATCAAATTTCGATTTTTTGATAGAATATATAGATCGGCTCAGAGTTCGGTTTGAGCCTAAGCCTAAGCCTAAGCCTAACAGAGAGCCTAAACCCAAGCCCAAGCCCGAGATAAAGGAAAGTCAATTTTCAGTCTGTCTTGGGATTTCCCATTTCCCCCACCAAGTGTCCTGGGGCTTCCAAAAAAGCGCGTGTTTCCCATCGTATTTAATCGTCTATGTTGCTGAGGTAATGAATTTACATTCAGCCGTGTTTTATTTCTGTTCCAACCGATTTCAACCTGATGCTATCAACTTATCGCTTTGGCAACATTGAAATTAGGCGGAACAAAGAACATGCAACGTATGCAAAGTGTTGTTGCATTCACGAAAACAACGGACAAGTCAAACGTATCGGATTAAAATTCGGCAATGAGCAGAAACCTTCTGTCCAGACCTAAACTCTTGTTCAGAATGATTGGTACAGAGTGAAACATCAGGGACTGGAATGTAAAAACCCGATCTGTATACTATTATCAGACTCTTCTGAAAACAGCGGTGATGACGAACCACACACATTGCAGGAATGTGACCAGGGATGCACCGATGAACACACCTGAAACATAAAACAGTAAATTGGCAATGTCGACGGGATTTCGGTTTCAAGGAGATTTCGGGATTGGTGACGGACATGGAGGATACCACCAAGTCTAGGCTTTGGCTGTGGCATAATGCAAAATGTAGGCTGGATCCTAACTCAGCGTTAAGCACCTCGCAAGTGGGTACTCGCAATGTACGCTTGATCCGGTTTGATCCATCATTAAATGCAAGACAAACAGCTCCGACGACGCACCGAGTCCCCCGCCAATGAGACTGAGCATTTCACTGAAGTTCATTTTCTGTTCGATCACGTTTGCTTTAACGAACGTACTCTCGAAGTACACATCGACCATATTGGTGTTCATGAGTTGTTGCAAACTCACGGTGCTGTTGGCGTCAACAAATCTGGCGTAGTAGCGCTGAAACATCGGTGAACATCCAGTTGTCCGCAGGCACACGGGAAACAATGACGATTGCTTGTTATCATGCCCGCATCCAGTTGTAACAAGAAACGACCAATACGCATGATAGCAAGAGTTTGAATGCATATGACAATATAGACTTCATTTGTTTGCATTGTCATATTCAGTTCCTCGGGTGCTTGTGTACTTTGGAATGGGCATGATAACATCACTCAAGATCCCACCTGCACTGTACCTTCTGTATGTCATGTGCCTTCACACCCACCCACCTTAACCGGCTCAATGTCCAGTTCGGTGATAATTTTGCTCGTCGACACTTTAGTCTCAATGGTGAACGTGCGTTGACACGGTACCCTACATGCATCGTAGCATCGCTGGAGGAACACAGTAAAATTTGCGTCAGCCACAGATCTGAATGAATAGTGACATGACGTGGTGGTGATAGAAAGATAAACTGTCGGTCTGCTTAACCGAACGTTTCTCTGTTTAATCGAGTCCACTTTTACCGATTGGTGTTTGTGGCGTGCCTTGCCCGTGTCATTGTGATGTTGCACATGGGCACACTCGCATACTCTGATTGACGTTCCAACGCCATGTACAAACACCCAAAATGGTGCAACATCGCTTGTTGCACACAGTCCCATTGACAATACTGCACCGTGTAATCGCCTGAAGTGTTAGGTGTATGTTGTCGACGTTTTGTTGCGCGGAGTCGAAGTTTTGTACTCTGGACGAAACGCGGCCCAACTAAGATACAGTACCGGGTGCAATTCTAGGCTGAAAGTTGAAGTCGCGTGCACGCGCGTGCGAAACGGTGCAAAGTATAGGCAAAAGTCGAAGTAACTTCGCGTGCACGCGCGTTCACGCGAGTTTTTGCGCGTGCGCTGCCTATGTTTTAGCACTAGGAAGTTACGTGCACGCGCGTCGTGCACGCGACTTCAACATTCAGCCTAGAATTGCACCCGGAACTGTATTGCCGACCAGTATGCGGCATTCCGAACGTTCAATGATGCTTCAGTAACTGTGACCAATGACAAAAAATACGGTAACGCTGCGCATCACCCCCTCGGTAATGCATCAACGGCACGCCGGAACACAACTTGCCTTGCAGAATTTTCAAAGTTGGCTTCCACACGCACTGCTCAGTGAACAATTGTGACTTTGTAACTTCGAGTGAGTGCGCCTGAAAAGAAATCAAGAGAAAAGTGTGAGTACCATAATTGATTGTTGATCGTGTCAGGTGTCACACTTACCGTCATTTTAACAACAGCTTGACATCCAGGCTGTAAATCAATCGGGTTTTGGAGATTCCCGATGGGTTGGGCGTAGTCGAATTGCAGGATCATGCCGGAGGTAGGACTTGTGCCGGGTAGGATGTCATCTGGGTAAGACTGCGAGCTTGGATCCAGCGCCAACATAATGCCGTATCCGAGACCTATGTGAGTAAAAAGGGCATTTGTGCCATAGTGTCACACATGGTGATCGATGCCATCCGCTCACGTTCTGCATGTCTCATCGCCAACGTGCATTCAGCCTTACAAAGCTCATGGCCTGTACTGTGTGACTTCGACTTTCAGCTGGGTGCACTGGGACCGGAAAGGTCGCCAATTCGTATGTACATACTGCGATATTTGGCTCACCGGTATATCTCTGCGTGTGGTCTTTATCTGTCTGTTTTGGGTCAGGGATGCGCAGAATCCAACAGAGACCGTTGTTCATGACCACTGTTGGTACTGCGTTGGCACAACAATCGAACGCTTGCATTGTGTCTTGATACAAACATCTGAAACATCATTGGTTCCCGAGTGTCCCGTCGCGTGCGCATTGAATCAAGCGACACCAAATGCCTGATGCAGATTTATCGCGTTGCCAAACCAAACATTGTGGCCTGACCTGACGAAAGTCTCCTCACAACTGTGTCCAAACATAAACAACAAGCTTTGCATGTCTGTCGGCACACCAGGCGGGGGCGATACGTAGAATTTATCCCAGGCCTGAAACATCTATGCACAATGCGAATTCAGAGCGGTCGGCAAGCGCTATGCACTTTGCTGGGATCCTGGGTCAGGTGTGGCGGAGGTTGGATATGACGTGGGTTTCAGTTTGACTTGCTAAAAAATATTATTGTTCTAGATTCTTGTATTTTTCTTGTACTTGTACCTCATATATTTGTTGGATCTGTGCTGGTGTAAGTGCTGGTAGTCGCATACCATCGATCATGGTCAAATGCTGCGACATTGTAATTGCCGAGATGACCATGTCGTCAAGTTTGTAGCTTCGTGCCTGCAACATGCTGAATTTGTGCACTTCAGCCGGTGGTGCGAAGGGTCATCGTCAGAGTGTCCTTTTATTCCGCACCTTTGTAGAATTGACCAGATTTCTATTGCAGACGGTCAAATGCGGAAATGTGGGAAACTCGAAGTCGGTCTTGGTGCGCATGACGAAATGTGGATAGTCGAAGAAATTGTAGATTGTGACCACGATCATGCCGCCAGCGCATGTCAACATCACCAACTGAAACATCGCATGCTTTTGCGAGGGATTGTCTATAAACAATTAACATCAAATGTAGTTCCAACTCCAACCATGGTTGCGGTCCAGAACACCTTTGCGGTTGTGTACCGTGCATCCCACCAGTCCTGAACCCCATGCATGGTCGTGTGACTGCACCATTGTTCGAACAAAGACCGCTCTTTATTTTGCTTGCTCATGTTTGATTCGTACAACGCGGCAAGTCACAGAGTTGTGGGACGATCAGTGTGCCAAGTGCTCACAACCAGAAATCCACAGAATCCAGGTGCAATAGCCGGTTTTCGGATCAAACCCGCAATATTGACTTTAGAGGCACGTGATGAGATGACAAACTTTGTATCAAATTTCGGTACATGTACAGTACCAACATGTTCATACATTCATTCGGTCGTGTTTGGCTGCTGTCGTCATCTGGCCACGTCTGCTGCAGACACGACAAACGGAGTCCATACAAGATCGACAAAAAAGGAATCACAAATTGGAAAACATGCACCATATTACAGAGCTTCATCGACTGTGACTGATCTCTCTTTTATTATTTTCAGTCATCAACTATGGTTATCAACGAACGAGCAAAACACAACGTAAAATAGAAGTTTTAGTGACATTATATGCGCGTAATTGGCTAATTTCAGAAAAAACAAAACATGAAATAGTATGTTACACAATATGATTATATTCCCGTATTTATAGATTCCAGCTCGTGAAAGTTTTCAGGCACCGAACAATATTAGCACAACCAGCTTACAGCATTTGCAAACGGAAAAGAACAAACGAAAAATAGTGAACTAAAAAATTGCGTTGAAAAGGTTGTGTGGGTAATTATCATGATAGGAGAAGCAAGCATGCAGAAATCTACGAAATATTGCATTGTGTTGTGAGTTGTTTACAAACCAGTGTTGCATACAAAAACGGGCGTCGCTATAAAACAGAAAAGCATATGCATTGAACAAAAAACGGAACGATAAAAAAGCTAGAAAGACCATGAAACAACGGAAAAACACGAAAAATCTAGGTAAAATCTGCCTACATGGAATACGAAAACACAAAATCAACGCCACACAACTGCTGTACAAACCCGAATATCAAGCTAAAAACAGCAAAATTTTTATCTAGCTTGCGTTTTCGACAATTATTTTGACCGCATATTTTGTGACCAAACAACTCTGATGGACTCAACCCCAAAATTGCTAAATAACTCAACACTGCTGAAAGCCAATGCAATACACGGTACACATCGATAAGAGCCCAAAATTCAAAAGCCATGTTCAAAACGGATCACTAACTAATGCGGATTTTGAGCTTTCATTTTGGCCTGACCCTGAATATGGGAATATGACATAAAAACAATAGCCGATATGAATAAATGACAGTTTCATTTTGATATTATGGAAGTGGTTCAAGTACTTTCAAATTCATACGCAATAAACTCAATGATTGAGGTAGGGATAAAACCACACATAATAAGTTCAGCTCACTAATTCGTTCGTGTTTGTGTATCGTTCGCTTCGTTCGGGTCGAATCAGGATCGCAAATCATGAAAATACAGCAATCTGTGCGGACAAATGCCCAAAAGAACAGGATTGGTTCATTGATTGAGGTTCATGGTAAAAATTATGGGGTGGGTGATCAAGTTAAAATACATTGGGGCAGAGACGAAACACACAGGCAGCCAAGTTAGGTAAGTAATGCAATCATCATGGATTATAATATGAACAGAGACGTGGAAATGCAGTACCTACGTTGGACAATTACTTATTGCTTTGTCAATTATGAAGTTTGGCAGAAAACACAACCACTGAAAGCGGCAAACAAAACATGTGGTATTGAGCGCCATGCGCATCGGTACAAACGTTAAGGGCATGACATGCGGCGGTACAAAAACCATAAACTGTGTACATAAATCGAGGGCCACACAGAGACAGGCAGCCATTAACGCAATATCGTAGGCACAATTTTGCGTTATAATAATAATAGAAATGATAAGCAAATTACCATAACACAATATACATTGCGAGGCACCCTATATTCACACGATAATCAATCAATCAAATATAGTTCGGCTTCTAAATTTTGGAGCAGTGATATAAATGGAATTGAATGTGTACATAAGTGAGAAACAGCACACAGTGAATTGTTCGTATGGGCAGATTCATGTTTGGCCATGATAATCAACATCGTCATAAATAGACAGAAAAACTAAAAAAGAAGCAAACAAACGAAAAAAATCACATGAAAACCGACTAAACTCTACAAATCTATTCACACACAATGAAACAATAATACAGCGGCCACATAACTACACAGCGGTACTGGTGCTTCGCTGATGCGTCGTGGTCATAGGTGGTGGTTGTTGGCTGATATTGCACAAAGGTGTACGATTGAAGACATTGCTTTGACGCATGGCCACCTGAATGACACGTGCTGTTTGCGCCAAAGCTGACATCACGTACACGGGCGTTTGCGTGCACACCGAAGGCTGGAATACGAATGTTTTACAATTTCTGTACCAGTGAATGGCATGACACTTCAGCGTTTGAGTTAGCCTTGTTTTTGAAAAGAGTCAGTAAACTCCAGCAGCAACAACCATGAACGTCACCTTGTGTCCACCGATAATATACTGATGTGTGGGTTGATTGGTTCGATCATACACAGTCACAACAGCACTGCTGCTCGATAATGCCTTCATGGTCACTTTGAACTTGGTCGGCTTGATGTTCACCTGAATGTGTTCAGTCAGGCTAGTGTTTGCAGAACAACAACTGAATTAATCAATCACTGAATCAATGTGTACCTGTATTGTACCATCGGTGAATACGAACAAAATAAAATCATCGCCACCTCTCAGCCAACAGTACAATGCCAGCGGATTGGTGCTGCACACGGAACGTTGCTCAACAACGCTGCCCTGCAATGTGCGCTTGGTCATTTGACGAAGAACACGAAGAGCAGACAAGCGCTTGCACAGGTGAGAAACAATGGTGCTCTTGTACATTACACTGTCAGTCATCATAAAGTTGGAATGCAGCATCTTCATCACACCAAAGTCATTACGCACCAACAAATGTTTGTCCATATACGACCGCAATATGCTGTATGTTTTCACATAGTCCATCAAGGTGGTGTCATTCTGTTCGCGTGACGTGAACGCACGGACACAACGACCATCCGATGACGTGAACACGTACTGATCGGTTGTGGCTTGGTCGGACGATTGTTCGGTCTGGCTGGAATGAGTTCAGAAATTGATCATTGTGATTTGAAGGCGTTGTAGAAAGCGGTTGACACAAGTCGTATGCACATATCTTCGCTGTAAACTAGTTCGTTGACCGCTCTGCTGTGTTATATCACCCCAGTACCAAATTTTCGTGTTCACTAAGTACGTGACACATGGTCGCGTGCTAGCACAACGCGCGCAACAGCACTGTGAATAGAGATCCGAAGGTATTGGATATCGGGCACACATGGTATCGGCTATCGGTATGTTTTTCCAAGGTATCGGGTATTACACTTTTCGCGATTGGAATCCCTTTCTCAAGAACAGCTCTGCAGATGTTCATTGTTCTACGAACCGAAAATTTTTTTAAGTGAATGTGAGAGCTGTTTTGATGCTGCATGTCACGACAACAAAGCAAGATGTTTATGAAAGAGGCCGTTACGCGCAGTACTCAAAGGCGGCTATATCACGAAAAAAACGCTCTCAAAGGCTTGCCAAAAACCTCATTTTTGGCATAAAAATTATGAATTGTTGGCAATTTGGCGCTATCAGATTATTTTCGAAGTATCGGGTATCGGGTTTTTTTCGTGCACTGCCCGGTATCGGGTATCGACATGCCCCCGAGACCGATCCCTAATTGTGAAGCGACGTATATCAACCGTTTTTTAACAAGTGGCCGAGCGAGACTTGGTTGGGTGCGGTATTCTGGATGACGTGACGACACATTCTCGTGATTTCCCTCAGGCATGAGTGCAATGTAGGCCAAGAAATTGTGGAAAATGAAAAATAGCCGATATCATTCCACCGAACTCACATAGCGGACAATGATGCGCCATCGACGAAACGACACCAGTACGATCCGTCGTTGAAATTGGCGGCAAACCCGTACTTGTTGGTGTAATCGATCCATTTGGTGACGAACGGCGTGTGATGCATTGGATGGCACGCCTCGCTCGTCGCTAAATCGTCAAAAGTATTTCTTCAAAAGTAAATAAACAAGAAACTAGTCCGTTTTTACAGTTGACACTCAGTGTGGATGCCGAAAATATCCAAGATCACACAACGAACTAACGCAGATCCATCATGACCGGCTGTTCATGTTCGTGTTGCGTGGCATATTGCTGATCGAACACACAGTGAGCGGGTACGGCTGATGTTTCATGCGCCAACAGATGATGCAGCAATGTTAGAGTTTGTGCGAAACTAGGCGGTTGGATGGGGGTACGCGTGGTTTGCTGTTGTTGCTGTTGTATCATGGCCGCATTGGTTGTGTTGGTGCTTGTCAGAGGGTTGACAATTACCTGCAATTCGGTGCACCACGATTCTTCATTGAACAAGTTTATAGGTCACATTTGCACACAAAATTTCAGAATTTTTAGTTTTGTGAGAGGTGTAAACGTTTCAGCTGCAGATTGCCCAAGACCAGGGCCTCACAATTTTCAGATGAAAACAGAAACTCCCACGTGCAATTAGCATGTCACAAGGCAAAAGCCACATGTTGGGTTAGAAACAGCAAAACACAGCACAATGACAAACCAGGTTGTTTGGACGTTGTGGCCTGCCAGGTGTGCCACCAGTGCTGCCGGCTGAGTGTTGTCCATCCGATCCCACACCCGAATCGCCCGTTGACGCGCCAGCAGAATGCGGACTGATCGATGTGGTCAGACGACAGTGCTCGAAATCGGACTGCAAATCGACAATAAATCATCAATCAATCAATACACAAACTAAGCACCTATATTTTTACGACCAACGTACCCCCAATCTGGCGGTGGGGCTGGGCACCAGATGTGTGCTGGAGGGCAGCGTGACGGGCGCCAATGGGATGCCGACATGCTGATCATCGAGACGCGGTGACTGACGATATTGATTGATTTGTGCCAATTCATCAATAGTGGCCAATGGCGGCGAGCTCGTGCGCTGATTGGTTGACGTACAGTTGATCATTGCCGCATACGTGTTGTCGTTGGTCGAGCGTGGAGTGGGCGGAGCCGACGATGTGGGTGGTGGTGGTGGCGAATAGCGCTGAGCTGCTGCTTGAGGGGCTGAAACATTCCAACACAAACATACATATGCCATCTCATAAAAACACAAGAAAACCTCACAAACGCACGATTGTTGTGTGACGTTGGTGTGACCATGGCAGCAACAGCACTGGATGTGAGCAACATCGGTTGACTGCTAGTGGTGTATGGCATCGAAGTCGGCGTGGACGTCTGCGATAAATGTGAAAAAATATGTTTTTTCATAAATCCAGCATCATCCCTCCACGGTGTCAGTCAACATCGGTCTCAAACTCGTTACATTGGTGAACTCGAGTGGCCAAATCACTTCATCCGTCAACTCACTGCGCAGAGTCGTCAACTCACACCGAGAACGAAACCCGTTTCCACTCCACCCAGCACCCGGCCCGCACCTGAATATATCCGGCCCTCAATTCAGCATTTCGCTGCGGCGTCAACATAGTCAGCGGTGTCGCGTGTGTGTCGACCGTCACGGGCACTGCGCGATTGACAACGAACGTGCACACACTCGTGCTCACTGGCAATGGCCTGCAAAACGGAATCGGCGGCATCACGTGACCGAACCTGCCAACAGTGACCACGAAATGGATGTATTTTATACGAGATAGACTCACTGTTGGACAACTGTATTCGCACTGGTGACCATCAAATGTGACTGTGATTGGGTGGATGAGCTGATGTTGATTGATTGGGGTGCCAGCGAGAGAATGGCTGATGGAATGGATGGCGTAGAAGATCTACAACCAGAAGCATTAATTTGCAGAGCATGAATGCCATCAATTGAAAATGTGAAAAGCTACAAATCAACACACACAGTATAAACTGACTTGAGCAATGATCGTGTTCTGGCAGCCAATGCCTCGGCGGACACAGCCCTGTTCGATGCAGTCAACTGTTGCATACCGCATGGCACTCCACTCGCATGTGTTGGTCGGTGCTGCTGTGGTGTGACGGCGTGCACAACCGGGGCGTAACGCGGCGTGGGCGGTTGCACCAGGGTCAGGTATCTGTGCAAGAAATCCAATTGCAATTATATCCTTGACGAACGGTCCGATCCGATCAGAAGTTTGAGTAGTCGAGCACAAGTTTGGTCATGTGCCACAAACAAACAGCTGTCACTCACTCGTTCTGTGTGGGCGCCCTCAGCACCAACTCCGGATGCATGTGCACACGAATGCACTGGTTCATCCACGTGTGTTGCAGGATCTGACGTGGTTTGTATCGTTGAGCGCAATCGGGATGCAGCAGACGACTGATCAGGTCACGTGCCGCTGACGATATATTGGGATTGATGTGGTACTTGCAACGTTTGATCAACTGGTACGTCTCGTCGAGCTCCTGATACGTTGAATGAAGAGCAATAGTATTGTTGATGTGGACACAATTATTTCATAATTTACGAAAAATGGGGAAACATTTCTAGTTGCTTCAAAGCCCTGGCTGGTTGAGATGGTGCGCTGCAACCGAACAGTGGCTTTCCGGTGTTTTGTCCTGTCACAAGACGTCTGGGCAAGACGACAACAGGGCATGGCCAGTGCCAATGGACACTCAGAATCCCATGATGAAATACGTCCATCTGTTCATGTTCATACCTGTGTCTCAAACGGCGGTCGTCCATGCAACATGGCGTACAGCACACAACCGATCGCCCATGATTCAGATGCAATCGAGTGGCCTTCTTTGCGCAGAATCTCGGGCGATATGTAGTTGGGAGTGCCGCAGATGGATCTGATGCCAATTTAGATGTGAAACTGAGCTAAAATGGCTCAGGCAAACATGAGTTAAAGTAGACACTCACTGCGGTTCACCCGATTTGACCGGTACCGGAACGAGACAACTCTGACGATCGGTGGCCAGACCGAAATCGCCTAGTTTCACCACCATTTCATGGTTGAGCATCATGTTACCTGCAAATTATTTAGCGGTTTACATAGCTTTACGTCTTCTTTATTGGGTTGTTGGGTGACCTACCCAATTTCACATCCCTGTGCAATACCCCGCGATGCTCATGCAAGTGTAGCAACGCCTCGACCAAGTGTCGTATGTAGTGACGAGCCTCCGGTTCGGTTAGCGTTTGTCGACGTCGTAGCACGTTCATGATCGACTGAGACAGGCAAAAATACAGTTTATTTGATATTTTCAAAAAAATACAATTATTGACAAAACCGACCCGATGTTTGCAGTACTCGAGCAGCATGTAGACGTTGAGCTGGTCGCTGAACGATGAATACAATTTGAGTACATTCGGGTGCTCGACTTGCCGATGGATCTGGAAATATTCTTGGGATTTCAACTTAGCATCAGTTCACATCCCATCCAGATCTACTGGATCCTGGCTTTCTTGATTCCAGAACAAATTAAACAAATAGAAATGGACGTACCCTGATTTCCCTCTCAACCTTCTCATGATGGTGTTTCTTTGTGAGCCAGGCCTTCGCTATCACCTTCACCGCAAATATTTCGCGAGTTCGTTGATCATGAGCTGTGTAGCACCAAGCGAAACCGCCCTGCAATTGAAAACATGGTCTCAATATTACTGTCCGAAAATTGCGTTATTCGCCAGATTTGTGAAACAGATTTCCGCCGTTTTCAGGTGCCATCATTTCAATGTTTGTGATAATTCTTCCCATTTTTGTGCAACTGTTGCCCGTCAACCAACACGGATGTGAATGTGCTGCAGATGTATTGGTCGCACAATGACTAATGGAGAATTTATCCAAAATTCAAAGGATGGACCCTGATTCAGGCTCAGCCACGCTCGACTACTGTTTAGCCACTAAGCTACTTGTATGTCCGACAAAACATTTTCATCTGAAAATATAAACCAGTAGAACAACCACCAGCTGACAGCAACGTGGTTGTTTTACTGGTTATTTTCAGGTGAAAATGTTTCGTGAGAAATACAAGTCACTGAGTGGTTAACAGTGGCTGAGCGTGGCAGTTCCTGAATCAGGGTCCATCCTTTGACTTTTGGATAAATTCTCCATTAGTCATTGTGCGACCAATACCAAAACACTTCCCTAAATGAGCACTATTCGTTCTTTGTTTGACCAGACCTGCCCAGCCCAGCCCACAACGGATTATCCACAAAATCTGACCAAGCTCCAAAGTCAACCTTGTTTGGATGTGAAACACTAAGTGTAGTGCAGTGCATACGCCAATACGGACCCAGTTTCCAGAGCTTTTCTAAACCAGCAAGCACAGTGTAAACAAATACTTTGTCTTGGTCACTTGTAGTGGTCTTTAGTGAACAAGTGCCGTACAAAATTTGGCTTTCTAGGTCACTTCCTAGCCTCCCTCACTGTGAAAACTGTGTGTCATGCTGCGCAACCCCCGTAATTCTGGCTGATCTTTTGTACTGTAAAACAACACCCCAAGAAAAATATCAGCAGCTTACGGCCGACTTTCATAGTTTGCCATTTCACTTTCTTTTGCTCGAAAAATCGTACAGTACCGTAACGTTGTCACAATAAGAGCAAAACACACACACACACACACATTGCATGGTCTGTTTACACATCAACTTTTTGCGGCACATCCACAAACCTATTGATACTTGTCTCAACAACGGGCAACGCAAGCCAATCCGCTATAAAACAGGTGAGAGCTGATTCATGCCAAAGTCAAACAATATCATCAAACAATGTTTTGTATTCAGCACACATCGCATCCCAAAACCTGGCACGGAAAGTGCATTTTTTCTTTCTGCATTGCCAATACCAACACACCATGCCGGAGATTCACGTAACCTCTCAACCCAAGTGGGCATTGAAATTTTCTAACATTTTCGCCGAGACTCAAAAACAAAATTCCTCCGCCGTGATTCATCGCTCATCAACCAAGCGAGGACTCAATCGGCCGCAAAATACAATTACAAAACATAAATAAATGTGCCCCTTCAAGGTGCAAAATACCCAAACTGCTCATTTTCGCTCATAAAATGTGTAGGACCCTGACGAGCTTCATGTTGTGCAACTCAATTCCAATAAATCAACAAAATTAAAAAAATTTACGATGACGCGTGCGTTCTAATTTTTCAAATTCGTACACGATTCTGCAGCAAAAATAATGAAAAACAACAAAAATATGTCCCCGCAGCCCGCACCGCACATACCGACACATACATGCGCTAAAACTGAAAAGTCAATCAAAAGTTTGCTCAAATGCCGAACGCACCGCTTATCGCATTTTAAAGGAATGGAGATAAGCACATGAAAACAAAGCCAAAATAATCCTATTTGTTATTAGCGCGAGCTTCGTCCCGTTAAATGATGTGCATGTGCAACAAATATCACCCTGACAGTTTAATTTGAACTTTAACCACTTTACCTCCCCCTGCCCAAAAACGTACTCCTGCACATGCGTGCGTTGCCACTGAACAATTGGAAAACTATTATTGCACCACAATTCTCGCAATTATTGAAGAGATCGAAAGTTTCTGACTAATTGATAAAAACTCGATTAAACCGTTTATCCTGGCACCAACATTTTGCGCAGGTGCAGCACATTAATCTTTATTTCACGCTGTACATGTAAAGTTACCAACTAGTGCATGCACACGATACGTTACATGAGCACTGCAACTAACGTGTCACACACAACACAAACAACGCATATCACAGGGCATGGGCAAGTATGTCCATAGTCCATCTGGATCTGACAGAGCGATTAACCCCAAACATAATCTATTAACTATTCCTTTCTGCACAAACTACACGCCTGGATTTACGTGGGGCCATGTTTTCAATGAAAAGGCAATCTGCCCCGAAACACAAAGCATGCAATAATGCGTTGACCGTTGTCCACTTGCATCAACCAACCGCATAACATATGCCGATGCCGAAAACAGGACTTATTTTTCATTGAAATTTGTTCCACCCAACTGCGTAAAATTACGATAACAGCGATAAGTACGTGTGTTACATATTTCTACAGTTGTGTTGAGTTGCGTTCAACTCAACACATGAATTTTGTTTGAAAAAATTGGATTTGCTGAAAAACGCACACGACCAGTTGAGTTTTTGGAAAGAATAAGTGCACCCTTGAATAACGCATGTCGCACAACTGGTTACACAAGTCGTGAGACAATTTGCGCGCGTGTGTATGAGCACGTGCGCCAAAGAATAATAAGTTACGCACTCTGTTTTGGCAAACTGTACAACTGTCGACAAAAGATTTTTTCGGTAAACCCCGAATCCCGATTTTTTACATTTCTGCACGTGACACGCTGGCACACTGCTCCCGTCAGCAGAGCATTTTGTCCATCTCCGTTGTAATAAAACAATGCAAAAAACGTTCATCCCTGCAGACTTACCAAAACCGAACAAAAGAGCAGATGTCAAATTTACGCGAGACAATTTGGCCGCATCAAACGGCATCCAACTTAATGTTAGTTGACATGTCAAGTTGGGCTAGCGGTCACAAGCTGCTGTTTGGGGGGGGGCGCATCTCAAGGCAGGGACGGACGAAGCCCCAGAAAGCACACACCCAAAAACAAAAAGTAAAAAAAACAAAAAACAAAAAAAAAAAAAAAAAAACAAAAAAACAAAACACCAAAAAAAACAAAAAAACAATGGGGACCGACACTCACCGGCAAAGGGACCAGATCATCAGAGTCAACATTAATTTAATGTGCTCAGACAAGCTGCGCATGTAGTCACATATAGTCCAGTCCCACAATCTCCAAATAGTAACCACTAGAAAGAAAGCCGCACCGCTATTCACAAACGGTCACCATTCAGCAAGCACTCACAAAAATTAACCATAAAACCAGCAGCAGCAACAAAAAACCGCAATGTACACACGACCAGCACTAATCACATCCATATTATTGCCTTTTCGACTGGAGACAGATCGATGGATGGAGGGCCGCAATAATAAAATCAAAAACGATCACATGACCTCGACTCACCCCGCGACGCACAGAATGCCGCAAAACGGCATTATGCTACGATGCGATACACCTTGAAAGGTATTATATGATCAACACGATACGTACATGCCTTGATTCAGCACCACGCACAAGCCGATGGTAAAAGTGCTCTCTCTCTCGGCTTGGTTAGCCGTGCGCTGCGAAAAACGGCGCGCCCAAGGTCGCAAAAATATTTCACGTATCATAACGTCGAGCGTTATGGCTGCTGACTTATGCATTGTGTCGTGTACTAAATTGGATTGGCTTGGATTGTTGGAGCAAAAATGCGACAAAAAGGGTCACATTATTAGTTCGCCAAATTACGGCACGGTTATGTCACCGCAGCGAAATCGAAAACAACAGAACACACAGTTGAAACAGCTGATCATTTAATTTTGCTCGCTGCATAATCAATACTCTATATCAATCTGCAGTATCAAAACCAAAAATTCTCAAGGATATTTACTGCGCATGCACACAGGGCATACCCCACAAAGTCCCCCACGCAATTCGCAATGTACAGTAAACATCATCGAGAAAAAAGTAAGAGCTAACTGAAAAGGCAAGTCACAAAATTGACGATCAAGTTTATGACATTCATAGCGGACGACCCTGGGAAAGCAGTTGACGCACGATTAGCGCGACATCCGTTTTAGCGCTTTGGTTGAAATGTACGAAAAAACGACATCAAACGCAGTCACTTATTCCCTCGAAAAAAGCAGTAATTCATCAGCGGTTTCAACAGTGCGCCTTGTCCATGATGAGATTTACCACCGTCAGAGTTGAGACTGTCGCAAGATTAGAAATTGTACTTGACCCATTATGTATCAAGGTGATGGAATGACGGTTGAGTGATTGATTCGATTAAAGAGGTCGCTCACGCACACACACACGCACACTCGTCACGCATCAGTGATGACTGATGACACGAACTGATGAGTACAATCTTGATATCAATACAATACATTGGAGATTGCACATTTGAGTTCTCTACTGGTAGAATTTGGCACAGATAAGCTTGACACACGCAACATGGCCATATAAATTACCCATATAATCAATCCAAGTGAAACACGAATTTAACCAAACAGACCTTTCCCAAGTATTCGCCCATGACTAGAGTGCGACCCGTCTCGGTGTCAATGATGACCTTCGGTACATGTGGTTGTGCACTGGTTGGTGATGATGTGTCCCGTTTCGGTGCCTGTTCACTGGCTGCTGCCTGTGCGCGGACAACATGTGCACCGTGACCACTGTCGTCAACCATCGGGATACGATTCGAATCCATCAACCCGCCTGCTGCGCCTGATGTAGCAAGACGGGATTGCAACAATGGACTGTGACTTGAGCCAAGTATTTGGCTTTTGGCCAACAACACTAAAGCCGGTATGCACTTGACTGACATCGTGGCACCCAATATTTTTTCAGATTTAGACAATGGACAAGCGTCAAACGTGTTGCCCATACAGTGTTTTCCGGCGCAACAGTTACGCTGGTTGAATTCATAAATCCCAAAAAACACCAAATATCACCTCATCAAAGATCATGTAACCAATCGGGTCTCATACCTGACCGTGTACCATTGGCAACAGAGGGCACACTAGCTGTTGCATCCCCGAACTAACCATGTTGTTGCTCATCAGCATTATCCACCCGCTTCGCATGATGTCGTCGTTTGCCGAGATATTTGATATTCGAATCCGTTTGTGGCTGACGAGACGCCGGTGATCGGTGTTGGCTTGACGACTACAACACATTTGAAAAACTTTGGCTCAAATAATTTCTGGAATTTACAGAAAGTAAGGAATAGGACCTTTCTTGAACTTGTCTGCTGGTGTTGTTGTATTTCATGCATGTACGTGAATGTACCGCTCGCACTTGGCATTGGCGCTTGCTGGTAGTACTGTTGAGCAAAATGTGACTGCAAGGAAAAGTTTTTCAGCATCAAATTAACACAAGCATTTTTAAAACTCACTAGTAAAGCAGCTTGCGTAAACGAACCTCCCGCTGTTCTCCGTATTGCACGATGCCAGGACTCATATTGCGGGATGTCAGGAAATTCAGCAACTACAGAATCAAATATACAAGAAACAACATTTAGGCGAATAATCGAATGCAAAGTCAAATCAACCGATGCGGTGGTCGAAATAAAGTCAAAATTCTGTTTCTGTTCAGATAACCAATGCGGCAGCGAATAAAAACAAACTGATGATAAACACACAGCTGGTTGGTTAGATGATGGGATAATTATTACTGATTGGCCACATGTTCAGGGTTCAGGGAGGTTTGGTCAACGTTGCGATTATGCTTTCTTCTCCCTGAAAAAAGGTGTCCGTGTAAGGTACTTCTTCATAGTATGACAAGCAACAGGTGCAAATATTGTGCAATCAACTAAAAAATCACAAAGTAACAACAATGACTAAGTAAATGAACAGCGCTTTTACGTGTTTACGTAGGCATTAGATGACTAAGGCAACAATAACAGACACTAAGTCAATAGTAAATGACTCCAATTTGCCGCGTTACTATCATCATAGTAAAATAAAGTACACAATACGTGTGGTAGCACCAGCAACAATTGTAGGACCAGACCAGATGCTGGCCTGCTGTGCCTGGATGCGGGAAACAACTTTCGTTATCTAAACCAAACACACACACCAATATGCAGTTTGAAACGCTGAAAAACAACAATACGAGTACGAAGTGCGTACTACGTGCACGGCCGATTATTAGTGGGGCAATAATGTCACCGACCAACACTCGTACGAGTGTTTTATGACCAGTGGCTATTCACTGTTATATCGTTGTCGTTGACAAAAATATCAAACCACACACAAATGTGCTGCAAATACGTAATGCAGTAATAAGCAGGAGACCAAACAATGGACAAAATCAGTCATCATATTTCCTGTGTGCGGTGTGGTGTACCGCAACACTCCAGTCTGACTAATCGAATCGGTGATAGGGCAGACGCTGTGAGAAAAATAAAACACAACAAGTGCAAAAAATTAGGGAACGAGCGGTATTGGTAAGGTCCTTCGTAATGAGACAAACATGGACGGGGCGGCAAACTACCAAGTGATGAAGGGAAGGCTAAAAATTGTTGACGAGACTGACTTGACTTGCGTGATAAATAATGCCATAAAAACGCCAGCCGAAGAAACAGTGGCGATGACACATGCGCAACAGCACCACATTCGGACAGGAGTGGTGGTGCATGCAAAGTGTGAAACACAAGGAATAATGAATAAACATTGCGCCGCCATATTCCACGACTGGGACAGGCGGCAGAGCAAGTATAGTCCACACAGAAAATTTTGTGCGCCCGCGAAACTGCCTGAACTGAAACTGACTGGCAGAAACCAGAGAGACCGACTGACTGCGTCTTTTTGTCGACTGCCTGACGCGTGTGTGCAGCACAGCACCACATTGGGGTGTAATCGTAAAATACATAAACGCATGAATCACCACCCCGTGTGTGCACGTACAATCTCTTTAGTGGCGCTGGCTGGGAGCAATCGCGCGCGTATGTATAAGAGAGAGTGGTGTGTGTTCACTATGCAAACCTTGACTCACCAACCCCAGCCAACCACTGCCAGATCTAGCAAGGTCTTTGCGGTAAAAAAAACATGCCAAGCCAAACGGCTATGGCAGACAGGCGCCGTGTGGAACGCCTATAAATGCAAATTGAATGTAGGAAACACAACAATCAATGAACAGATATGTACGGCACGATACGTGCGATCAATAGCAACCGGGATACGGAATAGACGTTTAATGCAATTTCGGTGTATGTTCATAACGCACCTGTCTTTGCCTGAGAAAACACACCACAAGGCTAAACCTAGATCAACATGTGCAGGATCGGATATGAGCTAGATAAACTGACTGAACACAGCCAAGGCTGGACGAACAGACGCCTTGCTTGGGTTTGGGTCGGAGAAAATCAGAACACAATTCAACTATACGCACGATTATCACAACAATATTTGGCTCCATTCGTATCATATGCGAACGTAAATAATCTCATTTTATAACAC
>JASAMV010003256.1:0-17508 GCA_030248065.1 Rhynchonema sp. JSB1_4
TTTCAAGAAGTGTGTCGGGATCAAATGAACACACTTGCTGGTCTAATGCGTAAAATGTTGGCTAATTGAAAAAACTAACTTTCCATTCCTTGCGATGTTGGCGTTTCAGGGTCACTCAAATGGCCAAAATGAGCTGCGATGCACTGAAATTTGGAGTTGTTGTAATATACAGTGGGTTTAGGCTTTGTGGGCTCCAATTGTGCAGATCTGAGCTCAGTCCAGCACCAGGCTAGACTGGGTGAGCCCAGCCACCATGGCGGGGGTAAATCGATCAACGTGAACAAACAAGCTTGTTTTGACTCCTTACATTCGCAGAAAACCTTAGGCAAATTGAAACGAGGCAACTTCACAGCAAACCATGGTATACGACACTCTCCTGGCACTTTTTCATAGTTTTCACTATTTCCACGACTGAGGAAAATAGAACACATATAGTTTGTAGAATACATATTTGAGCATGATCATTTCATCAGCACGCCGCTACGAAGTACCTTTCTATTTCCTTCATAAATGTTGATCAAAGTTGCGTGCCCTGCCGTGTGGCCAGGTGTTGAAAACCGCGTATCGCTGAATATTGCCGGTCCCGGATCCTTCTTAGCGTCCAAGAGCGCTCGGTCTGTGTCCTTTCGGAATACTGCGCGGATTGAGTCTGACAGTATCTTACTTTGCCACCGGTAGAAAGTCCTAGACGTGAACATCAGGATGTCGGTTGAGAAGCACAGATCCATGAATCTGCCTAGAATGACGCCACATGTGAGCAGTCCAGTAATAAGTCGTGCGTTGCCTGAAATAGAAAGATATTGTGCAAGTGCTAGAACAAGCATCTAGTTTGTACTGCCTGACCGGCCCTACATGAAAGTAGAAAATAGAAAAGATGGGATTTCATATTTCCTACTTTTACGTAAGGCCGTCCAAAGTGGCAAACTAAGCGCAGCACTTAAAAACTTTACGCAATCAGCGCACAATAAGTATAAACATAGTGATTTGAAGAATAAAACAACTGATAATTTCATACAAGTGCTACATTGGCACTAAATAACCGAATCAAACGAGATCAACCTGTGTAATACTTTCGTCCACGAGTCGTATTGTCGGCATCACCAAAATCTATCGGCCTTTGCGACGTCCATGTGAAGCGGTGCTTCGGCTTATTCGTGCAAAAACAGTCAAATTTACGGCATGTCCCTATCGCCGTCCACTTTCCGGCCGCGCAGTCCAGTTTGAATCCACAGCCATTCACATTGCAGCAAACATTGCGCAACAGTGCCAGCAACTGGTTGTCTTCGGTCAAAGACAGCAGGCCATCCTTGAATCCCAACGATAATTCATCGATTTCAATGTTCTCATCGTCATCGTCTGCTTGGTCTTCCTCGCAAGAAGTGTGTGACGATTGAAACGATGGTTCGTATGAAGCTTGATTGTCGTCTGCGTTGCTGGTGTGCATCGGCGCATATTGGTTCTGAAATTGAACATTGCATTGCAACAATCAAATAAGCTACTTATGATCGACAATGCAAACATTTTCCAAATAGGAGCAATGTCATACTTTTTTGCATACACAAATGAACGAATCAAGGTCGCAAAGCCAAACATAAATGCAGCTAACCACTGTCAATCGGGTGGGCACCGCGTAACCCACAAGGATGTAGCCACCATGCGATTTCCGAATCTGCTTTTCGTCAAAGTGCGAGCGGCAAATGTAATTGCTTCTTGAAAACACATCGGGATCATCGACAATGCAGTTGGGACAATTATCCGATGCCCAGTAGTCAGTGGTACATTTGTTGGGCAATCGGACCACATGATCGTCAGGGACGAATTGCGCGCAGACACAGCATTGCCTACCCCCTGGCTGTGAGGAGCCGGCTGACCAAATGTTGTAGTCCGACATGGCGTGTCTGAAGCTTACATCAAATAAGTGTTCGAAGTTGGCTGCATGATGTTGAATAAAAATTATTGATTGCTGTGAAAATCACTCAGCTCACCTGCACCAGATAGCTTTCTATCAGAGTGAGCGCATTGACACGGTCTGCCCTCCCTTCGCTGCACTGGTCTTGGCTAGAAGGACAAGAATAACGCATGCAACAGAAGTATCACAATGCTCCTTGCAATGTACGTTCACCTAAAGTGACAGGTAATCATACCACACTCAACAACCAAATCTGCACTTATTGCAATGTCGCATAGTTTTATTCAAATGCATCAGCACAAAACCAATATATAGTAGCAACGTTTGGTAATAATGTCAAGCGTGTTTCTTCAAGACATGCTGTCGCAGCTGCCACCTGAAATATTCGACGAAACGCTAAAAACCTTTGACTGTATCGCAAACATGATGATGTTTCATACACTCACTTCGTAATGTAGGCAGCACTGCAATGCACGCACTCGAACTTATCACCAGTGTGCGTGCGCATGTGACGCGACAGGGAACACGCCTGTGTGAAAGATCGACCACAGCTCAGACACGTGAATGGTCGTTCGTCGTTGTGTGTACGCTTGTGCAGCGCCTAAACAGTAAAATAATCCAATCCGAATTGAGCGTCACAACATATAAAACACGGAAACAAACTAACCAACGAGCGCTTATTCACGTACGTCTTGCTACAAACGTCACAGTTTTGCTTCATTCTATTCTTCTTTTCACTGTCGATATCTGCAAAACAAACATGATGGCATTGCCGACTGCGTTTTACAACATCAAACCCGATACTTTTTGATTTGCTTCGCAATTGTCAACTTACCTAGCTTCACTTCTCTGGCTCGACTTCGGATGCGTTCATTTATCGTTTGCTGTTCGGGCAACCAGTCAACCTTCAGTGCCACGTTTGAACGCGATTTGGTTTCTTTTCGCGCGTTCACTGTACGCCAAAAGCACTGAAAATGACATTTCACAACAGACCTTGGTATCAGTGTCCCATACACCCACAATCAGAAATTCAGGAAACAATTTGTTGTGCGATATTAGATTCGACAAGACCCGCCAGTTCTGCACCTCATGTGAGCCACATAAAATTGCTTTTGTGTGGAACTACCTGAACTGCAAGTAAAAAAAACGCTTGCCTAAAACCGAACCAATTCATTGCTCACCTGCTCAGTATCATTCTTCAAATCAGACCACCACGATGCGTGTGTGGTGCGCACGTGGACAACACCATCAGATTTTTTCTTGAAGCACACGCCACACTTGACACACTCAAAAAACAGCGGATGGACATCGTTTAGGTGACGCTTCAGTCTGCGCGTATCGCTGAACGACGCAAAACAAATGTCACATAAGTGTTGACGCACAGTTGACATAGCTTTGAATCACTTGATCGTGTTTTTGAATGGGACATGAACGACACAAACAGTCAAACACAAGAGGAGGTAAAGAGGATTTTGTGGCAGCAGTGCTTGCAAGCCAGTGAATACCGACATTGATCATAACAATAAAAAAGCCAGTCTTTTATGCCATTACTTCGCACGGTGACATACGGACGGCACGAATTCAAGAACGCAACAAATTGTGTGCATGACTGCAATGAGTGTTTCCTGTTTCGCTGTGGTTTCACAACCTGATCGGTAGACGTTAGGTGCCGTGGAATTGTTGAAGACGGCGTGTTGTTGTGTAGACGCTCGGCGCCGGGTACTGTAATAAACATGACAACCCAGAACCAAACAGTTACTGTGTTTCTCGTTTATTTTTATTAAAAGAAAAAAACAAGCTTTTAAAACTGACAGCGAGATTGGCGCCATTTGCTGAAAAGTTGACCACGACAGTGCACAGAGATTGCAGATCGAAGAAGCACCTGCATATCGGTTGCACACTGATGTTGATTCTCAGCAGCTCGAGGAATTGAAGCTCCCGTATGACTACCTATAAAAAGTATAAAAGTGAACCATCGTCCATCACACAGTCGCAGACCCAACCTGATTATCGCAGTTGCTCGCGCTTTCATCTTCAAGCCCACCCGCACCCGTTTGTCTGCACACCAGGGTCCAGCAGGAGTTCGGTCGGTTTACGTGATATATCAATCAATTCAGCCTTGTTCAACAGCAGTATGCGTTGTGTAGTACTGTGGTCTGTGGTGTGCAGCAAATAGTTCATTGATGACGAGATTACGACCAGTGAGAGATGCAACCGTTGTGCACTGAAACACAAAAGAACAGAGCAGCAAGTTTAAGGTACGCACGCTAATATCGATTATCTGTTGCACTGCACTGTTCACAGAATGTCACTGGTGATGTTTTCAAACGCGGTGGGTGCCCCACGACATCATCAGTGCAAATGCAATGCACCAGATGATACCTTAGACAGAGTGGAGATCACATCACCTGCATGGTTGCACTGTGCAAACACACAAAGACAGACTGTGCAGATCATCCCAACGCAGTCACTGAAGCTTGAGCGGATCAATAAACAAGTACCCATGCAACAAAGTGCTGAGATCGCATCAAAACTGAACGTGCAGCATGCTTGTTCGTTTGTTTCTGGCTGTCTTCGCAAATGTGCACCAGGTCATCTTCAGTGTGATTGCAAGGGGTGGCTACGCGGCCCAAAGAACTCGCACGGGAGCTTGTTTTATGCCCACGTAAATGATCAGTGCTGGTGTGAGCCCGATTTCGAAGGTGGTGTGTATTCAAAACGAATAGAAAGCGTAAATCGTCATGCTCCAAGGTGTAGTTTGACGTTTGACTTTACCGTGCGAACAACGCAACACAGACACAACAGTGTGCGTTCACCAATCAGCAACTTTTACGCTGGTCGAAATCTAGCAGTCGTGCAAAAAAAGTCCGAAGGAAAAGCTGTACCAACTCGTAATTGATGTGCAGCCAAAACGCTACGTGTTGAACAGAGTGGGGCATTGCTGCATGGCTCTTTGTGAAAAACAAAACTATAGGTTCACCATGTGGACGTTGACTATAGTCGCAAATGAGGACCAGCTTCGTGGTTCAGCTTTCTCAAGCTTTTTGTCATGTTCAGGTGTGTGCTTTCAAGTTTACAAGTGAAAATTCAATAACCTATATCCTCGTTTACCACCCTGCCTCCAGCGGCACCACTGTGTGTGCTGTGCTGACGGATGGCTCATCACGGCCAGCTGGTGTTGCGCTAATTTTTCAGAAAAAAATATTTTCACAAGAAAACGGTTTTATACGTTTTCTGTTTCCCTCGGAGAGTTTTTCGGGCCAGAAATTGATAAAAAGCTTAATCAAATATGGCTTGGAAAGGAAAATTATTGTGAAAAGATGCTTCAGGATAGTCACCAAAAAGATACATAGCATAATACTTTTATGAAGTTTTTCCATTGTTTTCACAAAGTTTGTAAATTTTTGTTCATAAAATTTCAAAATCCGATATGTTGTTGTTTTTTTCAGCAAAAATCTAACCGCAACTAAACAGCCGACCAACGCTTTCAATCACGGCACGAGAATGAACCTTTAGTGTGGTGCACTGCCAGCTGGTTTGCAAGAAGCTAGCCACAGTCCGGGCCATGGTGACGGCCAGGTGGTGTGGATGTAGTGTCGGTGATGACACCATGTAGATGGTGATCGGCGCTCGGCACCGCGTGCTGCAACAAATGACAACCCAGAAGCAACGCAATTTTGTGTTTTGAACAAGAAGAAAAAGTAATTTAATAATAATAATAACAATAGAACAATAAAAATAATCACACTGACAGCGAGGTTGGCGCTCCATTTTCTGGGCAGCAGATCCACATTTGCCGAAATTGATCAATTCATTGAGCAATGTGCACTTTGGCTACAAATCGGGCTATAAAGTTTAGTTATGCGTGTTTTCGGGCGGTGCGACCAATGGTTTTGAAAACAAAATAACATCGGACTGTAATATCGGCCCTTTTGCATAAAACGCATGGCAATATGAGGGGCCCCCACCCCCCAAAACAGTAAAAGTACTTATCGTGCCACTTGGGGTGGCAGCCCCCCACAACCCCGTCCCCGGTCACCCAGCCACTGAGGTGTCAATCGGGCCAGACACGTTGGACATGTCAGTTCAATTCTTTCCAATGGTTTTTCAGGTGGTAACGATGAACATGAGCAGGCGGTTTTTTGTTGACAACACTAATGTATGTTTTGCAGCGAAATCCGCACAAGATGCGTAAGTTTTAGAGAAAAAAACAATCAAATTTTGTCCGGTTGGGGCCTTGCGATCAAAGATCCAAAACCCGACGTCACCATGCCCGATTGACACTTGTATTGTGGGTAGGCAGGTAACTACCAGACATGGCAGCCCACCCCCAACCGGTGCAGTACTTGGCCAGGGGGTTGTGTTGACAACAAACAGGTTGAGAGTATGGGTGGCCGGGTGGGCACAATACCCAATTCCCAATACCAATGCCACCCAATACCAATACCAGTGTTTGGTATTGGCATTGGGTGTAATTCTGGTATTGGGTATTGGTATAGAAGCTGGCCTGGTATTGGTATCCAGAAAATCCCAATACCAAACCCAATACCTGACTCAAAACACAATGCCAAACCAATACCAAACCCAATACCAACCCAATACCAGACCAAAAACACAATACTAAACCAATAGTAAGAGCAATACCCGATACCCAATACCAATACCAACCCAATGCCAATACCAACCCAATACCAAACCCAATACCAGGCACTTCAGCAGTATTGATCTGTGGGTATTGGTATTGGGTCTCACGCGGTATTGGTATTGGGTTATACTTGCGTATTTTTCCACAAAATATATTTTTTGAAAAAAAAACCCTTTTTTTCCGAAAAAACAGGTTTTTTTTTCAAATGTTTTTCCGGTACTGAAGGATACCCATGGGCCAAAAACGCATATTCTGGAGAAAATTTCGTCGGAAAATGGCCTGAAACAGGCTCAAAATGCACTTGGAGATTAAAAAGTGCTCATTTTGAACTGTTTAGTACCGATTTACATTGGTTTTGACAACATCCTCTCGCAACCTTGGAAAATATCTCGGAAATTTTTGGAAAAAAAAACCAAACCAAAAACCAAATCTCGGAAATTTTTTTCCAAAAGTTGTCACTTGGAAAAATTTCCGGAAAAATACCTGGAAGTTCCCCGACACCCATCTGTGAAAAAGCCGACACCCGACAGTGCTCAACTCAAAATATACGACACATGGTTTTGGAAGCAAAAAAATCAGAAAAACCAAATACCGAAAACCAGTACCCGTTCCAAAACCCAATACCTACATGTATCGTTGCCGCGCAAAAAACGGCTTTTTTGCCGAAAATCAGTTTTTCCATGCGTGCCGGGTGTGTGTAAAAAACCAAAAAATTGAACAAGAACCGATCGGACCCCGAAACAAAGGCTCGGACATTTTTTTGGAATGAGGGACAAGCTTCTTTCAAAACCCGAATCCATCATGGTCAGTGGTGTAGCTACCCAGGCGGGGCGGCAACCTACTGTACCACCAAAAATGTGGGGCGGCAAGCAACCTACTGTACCGGCCGAGCTAGGGGGGGGGAGAAAATTTTTTAGGTCGAAATTTTGATGAAAATGTGCTCTAAAACGCTAATTTCGCGCGTAGCGCGCGATTTTTCGCCTATTTAGAGTGAAAAATACCAATTTGATACCATTTTGAGCCAAAAATAGCAACTTACTGTACCAGCCGCCGGGCGGCGACCTACCTACTGCACCAGGATGGGGCGTCAACCTACCTACCTACTGTACCTTGGGGGACCTCCCCCCACCCCTGCTACACCATTGATCATGGTAAAGGTCGCCGTTATTGCTTGTTTCGGGCATAGCAGAGCATAATAACCATTATTAAAAACATGTACGCGGTATCCAGTGGTGTCGTTAGCGGGGTTGGGGGGGGGGGGGGTTACCCCCTGGTATGGTGTATGGGAAATCGGCCGGGGGTATGGAGTATGGGAAATTTTTCACTTTTGGAACAAGCACCCCCCAAAAATGACTTTTTGACCCCGAGAAGTACCGAAATTGACCTTTTTTCTCAGAAAAGTCAAAAATCGCTTGCTGCCGCAAGAAAACACTGTTTTGAGCACTGTTACACCAAGTTTTGGCACTTTTAGAAGATTTTTGGGGCCATTTTTTCAGAACCCCCACCCTCGGGTATGGGAAATTTTTGAGTTGTTAGAACCCCCTCCCTGACATGGGAAATTTTTGATTTTTGGGGGTATGTATGGGAAATTTCCCGAAAATTGGGCTGGGTATGGGAAAATTTCGATTTCTGAACGACACCACTGGCGTATACTGTCATAAAGAACCGTTCTTTATTTTTCGTGGAAAAAACGGTTTTTTTCCGAAAAAAAACCGTTTTTTCCAAATACTTTTCCAGTACTTAAGAACGCAATTGCGAAAAATATAACAATTTCAGTGCAAAATTTGTTCGAAGTGACGAGAGTGCTCTTGAAGAGTGTTGAAGTCAGTCGAAAACACTTGGTTTACACGCTTTTTGGCCCATTTTGGGCTAGTTAATTTTTGTAATCGAGCCAATTTTTCACTGAAATCGAAAAACTCATCAGTTTTGCATTACAATGTTTTGGAAAAATTGGAATAAAGTACCGATATTTTTCCGATCAAAAACCGAAAAGGTACCCACGGAAAAATAAATGGAAAAGTATTCGGGTGTCGGAAAAAAACGGTTTTTTCGGTTTTTTTTCGAAAAAAACCGGTTTTTTTCCGTCTGCAATCTTGGGGGGAATCCGGTTTGGATGGAGGGGGAAGGTCTTCGGGGCGGGTAGCGTACAATACAAGGTTTTTGGGCGCCCATTTTTATGTGCTATAAAGTGCATATATCGTGCGATTTTTTGCACTTTTAAGAGTTTTCGGTCGAAATTTGGGCATTTATGACCGAACAATGAGCATTTTGAGGGCAAAAATCGGGGCGGGTAGGGTACCAGAGCGGGGTGGGTAGGGGGTAGGGCATACATGCGGGCCGAAAAAAAACCGTTTTTTTCGGAAAAAACGGAAAAAAAAGTTTTTTCCGAGGCCCGGAAAAATACGTTTTTATTTTTCCGGAAATTTTTTCAAGTGGCAACTTTTGGAAAAAAACGTTTTTTTCCCCAAAATTTCCGAGATATTTTCCGAGGTTACGAGAGGATGTTGTCAAAACCAAGGTAAATCGGTACTACACAGTTCAAAATGAGCACTTTTTAATCTCCAAGTGCATTTTTAGCCTGTTTCAGGCCATTTTCCGACGAAATTTTCTCCAAAATAGGCGTTTTTGGACCGGTATCCTCAAGTACTGGAAAAATATTTGGAAAAAAATGTTTTTTTCCAACAATATGTTTTGCGAAAAATACGCAAGTAGTGTACTGTACCAGCGGGGCGGGTAGGGTGTAGTGTACCAGACCGGGGCGGGTAGGGTAGGGTACCATCGGGGGACCCCCTCCCCCCAGCCACAGCACTGCCACCAGCCACAGCACCGGTACAGTAGGTAGTCGCCGCCCCCCGACTGGTACAGTAGGTCGTGATTTTTGGCTCAGAATGGTATAAAATCTGTATTTTTCACGCTAAATAGGCGAAAAATCGCGCGCCACGTGTGTAATTACCGTTTTAGAGTACATTCTAATCAAAATTTAGACATTAAAAATTTCGTCCCCCCCCGCCTCGGCCGGTACCGTAGGTAAAGGCAGTCTACCGGAGGTTGTCACTCAGCCCCCGAATACCGAAACCCACCGTAATTTTGATCTGCAAGGATCGTGTCGAGACCATTTTGTTTTTTATCTGTGTTTTGCGTGTTAGCGCCAACACCAACTAACATTTCCAAGTTTTGGTGATCGTCGCGCATGATGACAATTTCCAGCTTGCTGCCGCTAATACACGTGTCGATAAGCAGCGATCAGCATGGGTCTCGCAACGATCTCGCTTGTGGTGGGTTACGGTATTCGGGGGCTGAGTGACAACCTCCCGTAGACTGCCTTTAGCTTGCCGCGCCACATTTTTGGAGGTAGGTACACTGGTACAGTTGAGGTTGCCGCTCCGCCGGAGGTCGCAGTCAAGCCGGGTTGGGCCGGCCCGGCCCGAGCCACCAAGTCTCCGGCCCGGTCCGAGCGTTCGGACCGGGTGCCCGGCCCGGCCCGGTCCGAATTTTTTGGTTCAGAATTTTACCCGATTTTGACTTGATTTTTGCGATTCTGATCCTACTGTTTGGTGAAAAAATGATTGCTTCCAATGAAAAACTTGTCAGATAGACAAGTACTGATACACTTACCGTAAAAACCTAAATACAAGGGAAGGGGGCTCTATTAATTCACTGACCGCATTTTGGGGGGCCCTGTTACGGGGAGGGGCTTTATTCCGGGGGGGGGGGCAATCTGAAGAGTTGATCCAGAAAGAAATACCCCGAAAAAGGCGCGTGAAAGGATGTATTTTCACTTGTGATCGCATTTATTCGTGTCTACTCGTCAATAAGAGGCGTATTATGTGCTCTGAACGAACAACAAACGTGCATAAATGTACCTGTGCATAACCATCAAGCCTTAATAGTTACTGTATAGGGGATGTTACTTAGGGGGGGGGCTCTATAAATTCACTGAACTATCTTTTTGGGGGCACTATTCCGAGGGGGCTGCATTTAGGTTTTTACGGCACTTGATGAACTCGCCAGAAATTCTAGCATTTTTGACAAAAACCACTTTTCTTTGAGTAAAATAAGTCATTTCAGAAGCTTCGGGCCGGGGTGCTCGGCTCGGCCCGGCCTGAAACAAAAGCTCAAAAGCGCGGCCCGACCCGGGCCGACCTCGGGCCGGCCCGATTGCGGCGACCTCTGGGGCAAAGCGCCATGGCGCTGTCAATACACATTGCGTAGATCACTGAACAAAATAATGACCAGAAAGTGCGCTGCGGATGAACGCAAAGAGGGCAATTTATTGTTTATCAGCACATAATTGGCCACAAAATTTAGCCATCCATCATCACAGAAAAGAAAAAATAAATCGCTCGTCACTGGTGGTCTAAGATTGAAAGTTCCGTTCAACATTTTGTTCTCTCACTTTTGGAGCTCGATGCCTGATTTTCAGGGAGCCGAGCGACTACAGCAAACTGAATTTCTCTCCTGAACTGCTGCATTCGGAGGTGAATTTCACATGAAAAATTAGAATGCTCGGTGTCATCGTCTCTTTGAAATGTGTTTGTTCAGACTTGATCTTGCAGCAAATGCCATAAAAGTAGGGTGCCCGATCCGAAAAATCTATAATGTCGCTTCCCCTTTAACCTTACGTTCGTTTTATTTCCAGCGCGCCCCTCGTGGACGGCGTATCTCTTCTTGACCATTTGACTCGGTTCGTCAACGATCAAAAAGTAACCATTTGGGTGGCGCAGTTGATGGATTTGTACAACCATTTGTTGACCATCGGCTACCCGGCTTTTTCCGGTTGGTTTTCGGAATGGATTCGTTGCAACTTTTTTTTGAATTACAGTTTTGTGAATGTCGTCCAATACGTATGTGGTGTCGCTTGTCACGTGCAGAAATTATGGCTGTAAGGTTCGCTCACTATCTGTGTCTGGAAGGAGCTGCAAATAGAAATATCGGCTCCAGTGCGCAACACGCAGAAGCCGATAATGAAATTATCTGGCTGGCTCAGACGATGACCTCAATGTTTGCGCACGTCGTATGCTCATAATACACAGACCATGAACTGAAAACTAACTGTCACTGCAGTGGCATTCAATTATCAAACTAATGCACATTCAGTTTCAGATGACCTGTTCACAATATTACGATCGCGTCTGCTGAGCGGCACCGCCGCAACTCTGACTGACCCGCGCAGTGTCTTGTCGGCAATGCGATTCATCGCACGACATGCTAAATATATTGAATCGACCGAACAACAGAGTGACGCGCGCTCGTTTCACGATGCGGTCACGAAAATCGTCGAGTTTCAAATTCGGTCAGTTTGAATTCGTTGTCGGCCCGGTGTTTTCTCTTCTGTGTGTGTGTTTGATGGGAACGGCTGGGACTCTTATAGTTGCAACGTGATCTATTAAGCCCTAACTATACTTCGGTCTCTAAGACAACGGAGAACAAATTCTCACGCGCTGACTGGCTGTCGCGCGGTTGGCAGCCAATCAGCACGCGAGAATTTTTTCTCTGTTCTCCCAGAGAGCGAAGTATAGTTGGGGCTTAAGAGTTACTTTAGGCAATTATAACGAATGTTCGGCAGATAAATTGGTAATTGAGATGTTTAGAGGTAAATTGAGCGGACCCCAGTTTCGTTCATCTCTACTACGTTACCGCATAACTGTTCCATGTCGTTTTGCTGAACGTTGGGAGCAAAACATTTGAGTGCTAATGGTAATCCAGTCGAAAAGGTTCTGCTCAACGTAGAGCGCCTGATTTCGTGGACACTGTACGTCACTGCAGGTGCAGGTACAGCACGTCGTATTTATTCTCGATCTTGTTCCCTTTTTCCAGAAATATGCTCGCTCATTCTGCCCCCGGCCAGCATCGTGCCGTGTTGTCGTGGCTAGCCGACGCGCGAGCGTTCCGTTTTCTCCACACTGCCAATCTGCTAACCCCGCTGTGCCATCAGTTGGTAGCCAACATTGACGCAGCCACTGATCTTGTATCGATGCTGCATCACTTGGCTGTCAACAAGACACGCAATTTGGACGTGCTCAGACGTCTCGGAGCGAGGATGAAAGAGTTCGTGTTTCTGTTCAAGATAGGTTTCCAAAGTTGGTGATGGGTTCGGCTCTGACATGCGACTTTTTCGGACAGTTTATCGAGATAACTGATACTATTGACGTCGGGCAGCTAGATTGTCGCCAAACAGGTGCCGCAAACAACTTTCCACATGATCTTTTAACGAAATTCAAGCAACCTTTGACCAAGACGGGACCAAATGCGAACCTGCCGAATTTTTTATCGCAACGGATTAATGTCGAAAATCACACCAAAATGCTTTTCAGGCTACATGACGGCAGCAACAATCGCATGGCATTGCCCATGCCAGATGTGCTTCGCGCGCTGACTGCCATGGTCTCGCTCAAACACATGGACTCAAATTCTGTTGATGTGATCAAATCAGATCTGATTGGTGCCTTGGACAAATTGCAATCTTGGGACACTTGCTCGGAAGTGACGTTTCTGCTCACGCGGTTGAGGTGGAGGAATGAAACATTGATGTCAGCACTGAATAGGTGGATTGATCAGAAACTGGAGTGAGTTGAATTGTCGTGCCTTCTTTCGTTTCGTTCCTACTCACAGCTCTGACCCATCGGCACAGCGGGCGGGACCTGTCATTTTCGGTCGCTATAACGAATGTTCGCCGAGAGGGGAAATTTTAGGGCTCGTGTAGTCCTACCGGGAACTGGGAACTGACTATTTCAATCTCCAAGATTGCATTTCCCAGTTACCGATATGACCACCACGCACACCGGGACGGGAACTGGACACTTTTCAAAACGTTTTCTGTGCCACTCGCGTCTCGGTCGCTGATTGGTCAGCTATTTGCACAGAACATGTTTTGAAAAGTTCCCGGCGTGCGTGTAGTCATGTCGAGAACTGAAGAACGAGGTCAACGGCAGTATTGGGGTAAAAACTCGGGAAAAATAGTCCCTATTTCCGTGAGTTTTCATATCAACTGGTTTCAGCATAAATAGGGTACCCTACTCTGTATCGATATTCAGACCAAATTCGGAGGACCCCACATCAACCACAGCAACGCAATTATCAACTGAGCTGACCGACATAGGCAATGTGTTGCTGAACTTTGCGCGTCTGAACTACAAGCCAGCCGACAAGCTACTTGCGATCGTCAAGCATCAAGTATTGCCTAATTGCAAGGATACACAATCTAAACTGGATATGGCTTGGGCCTTGGCTGTGTTCAATGAAACGCCCCTGTGCTTTGAAGATGTGGAGAACATTTTTGACAAGACTTTCTATGAAGTACCGAAAGCAGCGAGAGGTAAGCGACGGATTGCTTTTGCTTATAGTTGCAATTATTCGGAGAAACATCGACTGGAAAACCCGTTTTTTTCCGGAAAAACGGCTCGGTTTTTTTATCTGCAACTACGCTTTTGCTGCCTTGTTTTTCATTTAGTCAAGTCAAGACTTGAATTTCATTTATTTTTTAACTTGAGCTTGTCGCTCTTCAGATGCAAAACACGGATTTCATTTTGCGCATGTGCGGTCGGTTTCAAACAAACTCAAATTGATGAACGTTGCCGTTGCTTTGCGTGATCTGCGCGCCAACAACAACTCCTTGGTGTTGGACGCGATTGATGCAAACAGCTTTTTTGATAAATCTGAGCAGGTAAATGTTTGTTGCTTGACAAGAAAAAACATCAATTCACATAACACACGTGTTTTTTTCAGCCAGTAGCATCCTATCTTAAGTACACATCGAAGCTCGGCGCTGCGTCCGAATTGCCGAACCTGTTGCGCAATGTTGTGCCCGATATTGAGAAACGTGCCGTTTTCGGCACAATCACAAAAGAAGGCGTGTTCGTTGGTTAGTTAGACCAAGAGACTCTGCAAAATCGGTGATTCCGCCGATGATAGAAGTGAACATTCTCGTGCTTGGAATTTTTTGTTGGCTGCGAATCATTTATCCAGCAGATTACCTAATATTTAGTTATCTGTCGGAACATTTCCGAACGTAGACGAGACATGCTCACACTCTCATGATATTTTGACCGGTATTGATATCAAACTTGATGATCCGATCAGTCGTCCCCTGTTCGCGTAAGATCTTTGTTTTATGGTTGAAGATTTCTGACCGTATATGCTGACAGACGGGAAAAAACGGTTGTTTCCCGAGACCTGATTTTTTCCATATATTTTTCCATGGGTAGTTTATCGGGTTTTTATCGGCAAAATATCTGCCTTGTTTTCATTTTGCCACAGAATTGTTATGCAAGACCTATGGGGGACTTTTGATTTTGGGAAATAAGTGGCCCAAGGACTAAATGTTTCTGGGGAGTTACGCGCTCTTCGAGAAACAACTCGCCTACATGATCATAGTTTGACCTAAAATCATCATATTTTTCGATTTCACCTCCTTTAGTACTGGAAAAGTATTGGAAACAAAGCGGTTTTTTGTCAAAAAAAACGTTTTTCCCATGAAAAATAAAGAACGGTTCTTTATGCCAGTATATGACAATGACAGTACTAACTTCAGCTGGAAAGTTATATTTTGAACTGTGCTTGTGTGCTTCAGATGCGCTGGTTGTACTTGATGATCAGGGTGTCATGTTGCCTGTAGCTGATTGGCCGATCGACCGACAACGAACGGCCTTGTTGTGCTTTCAATATGCGCACTTTATGCTCGATCCTGGCATTGCTGATACACTTGGTCGCACGGATGTGCTTAGTGGTCAGTGAAATATATTTCAATATGTCTAAGAAGTTTTGCACAAGTGTTTTTTGAGCTCACGTCCGTGGTCATCTGGTGCATTCAGCGTTTTTTTAAAATGGGCCATTGGTGGCTCATTTGCCAAAAATCTAATGGCTCATTCTTACTTAAAGGGGGCGCGACATTATACATTTTTGGTGTACACACACCAATATTACTGCAGAAACGACAAGAAGACATCTGAAGTTACACGTTTTGAAAAGACAATGAAGTCGAACTTCGAGGATTTCATTCAGAAATTTACCTCCGAATGTCGACTGCAAGGAACAAAATTCAATGTGCTGTAGTCGCTCGGCTCCCTGAAAATCAGGCATCGAGCTCGAAAAATGGAACAAGAAAATGTTCCAAACACCACTTCCCCAGGGCCAAATGAGCAGCGCATGGTTCTAAAGAGGTACAATTTTATAACACTGGAAATTTATGTTTGGGCCACACTGTGAGATAGACTTGAAACACTAATTTCGACCAGCGTGGAAAGATGTTCGCTAGACGTCTAGGGGAAGACCTTTTACGCTGGTCGAAATCAGTGTTTCATGTCTATCTCACAGTGTGGCCCAAACGTAAATTTCCTGTGTTATAAAATTGTGCCTCTTTAGAACCATGCGCTTGGCTGATTCATAGCGTCGCTGTGGATTCGGGGTTTGAACATTTTCTTGTTTCATTTTTTGAGCTCGATGCCTGATTTTCAGGGAGCCGAGCGACTACAGCAGATTGAACTTTGTTCCTTGCAGTCGACATTCGGAGGTGAATTTCTGAACTAAATCTTCGAAGTTCGACCATTGTCTTTTCAAAACATGTGACTTCAGATGTCTTCTTGTCGTTTCTGCAGTAATATTGGTGTGTGTCACACCAAAAATGTATAATGTCGCGCCCCCTTTAAGTACGGCTCCCTGATATTCTGGTGGCCGATTTGCGAATTGTGTGGGTCATCAAATTTTCTCGGTGGCCCAGTCAGCAACATAGCGGCCACAAAAAACCTGGAGTACATTGACACTGGTGATGACCTGGTGCACTACCCGTCTGTCGGAAACAGATTTGGAAGAGAAATCCAAACAGATTAACATTTGTATACACATGTACAATACGTAATCGATCTGATTGTTACAGGTGTAAACCAAATTGGTGTTGATTTGCTCAAATTGAATGGTTACGACGTTGTGCAGGTAACCCGTGGGTTTGGTCTGTTCGCATTTTTGTAGCTGAGCGCATAAAGAAATTCACATAACTTGTCATTTCTTGTTTCAGATCACCTACAGTCAAATACTGGACTGTCAGAAGAGTGACGACAACGCGGTGTTTTTATCGAAATTATCGAGAAACGGGCTAAAGATAAATACTTGTGCGCCATAGATGTGCTAAATGCTACAAAAAATGAACAAGAACCAAACCCACGAGTTACCTGCACAACGTCGTAACCATTCAATTTGAGAAAATCAACACCAATTTGGTTTACACCTGTAACAATCAGATCGATTACGTATTGTACATGTGTATACAATGTTAGTCTGTTTTTGATTTCTCTTCAAAATCTGTTTCACAGACGGGTGGGTGCACCAGGTCATCGCCAGTGTCAATGTACTCCAGGTTTTTTTGCGCACCACGTGTTGGCTGACTGGGCCACCAAAAAATTTGATGAGCCACACGATGGCAAATGAGCCACCAGAATATCAGGGAGCCGTGCTTAAAGGGGGCGCGACATTATACATTTTTGGTGTGACACACACTAATATTACTGCAGAAACGACAAGAAGACATCTGAAGTCACATGTTCTGAAAAGACAATGGTCGAACTTCGTAGATTTCATTCAGAAATTTACCTCCGAATGTCGACTGCAAGGAACAAAGTTCAATCTGCTGTAGTCGCTCGGCTCCCTGAAAATCAGGCACCGAGCTCAAAAAATGAAACAAGAAAATGTTCCAAACACGAAATCCCACAGCGACGCTATGAATCGGCCAAGTGCATGGTTCTAAAGAGGTACGATTTTATAACACAGGGAATTTTCGTTTGGACCACTGTGAGATAGACATGAAACACTGATTTCGACCAGCGTGAAAGTTCTTCCCCTACGTCTAGCGAACATCTTTCACGCTGGTCGAAATTAGTGCTTCAAATCTATCTCACAGTGTGGCCCAAACAGAAATTTCCAATGTTATAACATTGTACCTATTTAGAACCATGTGCTTCGCCCT
>JASAMV010003258.1:0-21079 GCA_030248065.1 Rhynchonema sp. JSB1_4
GCCGACCATTTAGACGATGATAAAAAGGACGCGCGCGCTTCTTGCGGAAAAGTTTGGGGCATCTGTTCTCATCTTTAAAAAAAAAGAATCAGACGCGAAAATTTCGTTGTGGGGGAACCACCGATTGCACCTGTTTCTCGCTTTGGCTTTCTTGGGAGAAATTGTGTGTAAAACCACAAATACGAAACTGCACGAGGCCCACACCAGCAGCTAAAAGGGCCACATTCTGGGCCATAATCAATCAAAATCACAAAGTGGCATTCTTGTGTCCAGGCTCAATTCCGTGGTTCTACGTATCGGAATGTTTCCGTCTGAACGCACGTGGTCACGCGAACAGCATCGCTGTGATGGCCAACTGGGGAGCGAACTTTTGCGTTGGACTGTTCTTCTTGCCGATTAAGGTTTGGGGATCTTGGGGAAGGACGTGATGACACGTTTCTCGAGTTGTAGATTGTTTTTTGCGGGTGACGGTGACCTGGGAAATCTGTCTGGGAGTGGACAGCTTTGCTGGACACTTTCAAACTGGTGTTTTAGCTTCACAACTGAGGTTTTGCGTGAAGGGGTTTTCACTGAAAGCTCAAAAGTTGACGTCACCGTGAAACATCGGAGACAAACAATGTCAAAGTGTGAAGCGGCCTGCCAGCAAGGGCTTTCCCATCGAGACTCCAAGTGGAGATCATATGGGATTTGGGATAACCTTCTTGTGTTTCTGGGGATAAAGTTTCGCAATTGGTCAACGATCAACTGTGCAGCATTACAACATCCCCTAACGCGACACCCACCTTTGCCATTCAGGATCTATGCGGCCAGTTTTCGTTTCTATTCTTCACCGGTTTCCTCACAATCTTCATTATCTTCACGTATTTGTTCGCGCCCGAGACCAAGGGAGCATCGGTTGAATCGATAGTGCAGCGATTCGAACAGAAAAAGTACTTTGCTTATAAAGATTGATTTATTTGTTTTTGCGTTTGCAATAATTGCGTCACGTTTTGTGGTTCATGTTACTGTTTTGCACCAATGGGTTTGCACGGGCTTTGTAATCGGACAATTGAGCAGAGCCAATTTCAGCACAGAAAAAAAATGAACGGACAATTTTCGATTCTGCCCTTTGAACACTCTTTTCTGCATTTATATTGCTGAAATTGATTCTGCTTAACTGTCTTGCCGCAGTACCTTCCATTGGTGCAAATGCAGAGGTAAAGTTTACAATCTGTAAATCTTATGAATTGAAGACATTTTTAAGCATTTCTGTTGACAATTCGTGAATTTGTTTCGCAACGAAATTTAGTACATGCGCAGCTTACTTTTTTACTTTTGAACTTTTAAATTGGCTCCTTGGTTGCATTATGGGTTCCAGGAAGAACCTACAAATTTATTCAAAGGAACCACGCAATTGGTGCACGTACCCATACATTGAAAATCTTTGCAACGCTTCTTTAATTTGACGTTTTTAACCTTATGTTATGTATTAAACTTGTATGTTTTTGAAATTGATTGATTTTTTAATAGGTCAGCCAAAGTTAAGAAACTACGCCTGTTGAACCAGCAAACCGTTTCTGACTTTGCTTGTCCTTACAATTCTTTGCCTTATTGTTGTGTTACTGTCGCCGTGTTTTATGTTATCGTTGTATGTATACATACTTTATTCTTACTGCTTTTTTCTCACTTTTGAGATATAAACTGACGGCATTTTTCGTTATGCTTGTCCAGCTACCTACCAGGCTACCGCTAAACGCGTCAAAATGTCGTGATAGATTGTTGTATTCGTGTTTTGTCCTTGTAAAAATAATTCAACATGATTGAATCGTTAATGTTGTAACGCTATAAACTGCAATGTTTTCTTGTTTTCGTTCTTTTTTCTTTTTGTTCTGAAGCTCAGTCCGTCTCTGCTTTACGGTGTCGGTGTGTGTATCGGTGTTTCGTTATAACGTTTCACATTTCACCTAATTTTTTGTCTCCTTATCATTTTTATTTTCGTTGGGCTCACTGTGAACATTAACACCTTGTTATTGTGACGGGGACAGCAGAGATCAAAAAATTGCAAGACTTTCGCGTCATCTAAAAAGCTGAAGGTTTTGCATTACCTGGTTGACCGTTTTGACCGCTGTTTAGTCCCTATCTTGTGTGTGAATACAATAAAAGTGTCAAGTCAATAATCGTCGAAAAACAGATGTAGTTTGTCGTGCGAAGTTTCGAACCATTGATCATTGAAGATTTTGATGTGATTCAGTAACAATCATCACTGAGCAAACGCAAACAGTGCACATATACTCACATTTGTTTCCTTTTTGGGTTCAGAGAAATTTGAGAATTCAACATGCATAAACAAACTGAAAAACAGGACCCAACTTGATACGAAAACTTCACGAATATGTACCTTCATAAGCTTTACCATGGCCATAGCACACTTTCCAGACTATTCGGTCACAACAGAACATACCAAGCTATCGCGGCTCCACGCACTGTGCTCTTTTGTAATATTGTAACGTTGCGTTATCAGTTTGGTTCACCCTGTAACTGTAACCTAGTTCTTCATAAAAATAAGCGACGTACATTACATGTTACACATTTAGGTGGGCCACATATAGCTGAATCAGCCCAACCCCAAGTGTACATACAGTATATGTATATTTGCGTTTGTTTGGCGCGCGCGTTACGCCCAATTCTGAATATTTTCACAAACAAAATTGTGGTGGAAATAATATTTTGTAAATATATTTCGTGTGAAACATCAGCCAGCTAGCAGCAATGCCTGATATCGATCTCTTCAGTGTGACACGGATGCCGGGCTTCCTCAGGCCTCTCATTGTGGTTAGTTCATTTATTGTCTACCTGTTGCGTCACAAAGGTTTCCAACCGTGGGAGTGCAGTGGTGTAGTTGGGCGGGGGGGGTATAGGAAATCGGCCGGGGGTATGGGAATTTTTTCACTTTTGGGACAAGCACCCCAAGGAAATGACTTTTGACCCCGAGAAGTATCAAAATTGACGATTTTCACCTAAAAGTGTCCAAACATCGCTTGCTGCCGCAAGAAAACTCTGTTTTAAGCAATTTTAGATTACTTTTTGGCACTTTTAGAAGATTTTTGGGGTCATTTCTTCAAAACGCCCCCCGGTAGGGGAAATTTTTGAATTTTTGGAGCCCCTGGTATGGGAAATGTTTGAATTATGGGAGTACGTATGGCAAATTTCCCGAAAATTGGGCTCAATACGGGAAGATTTCGATTTCTCATTACGACACCACTGTGTGGGAGTGCGCGGTGTGAAAACAGAAGGTCGAAGTCGAATCACCTACAAACCTATATAAGCAGCCAATAGAACTGCACAGCTGTGCCAGTTACACTGTCAAAGTACGGTAAATTGTGTGCCGCGGCGTCGACACCCTTTCACCATACGGGCTTTAGAGGTCGATTTGTTAGGAAATACGTCTATTCTGACCTTGCTTGCGATCCCCATTTTGCAGAAGCAAGTCAGATGACGTGGTGGCACCTTTTTGTTTTTTTACCGCATTTTGTGATGTACATATGTGGTATATGTACATGTGCTGGTTTTGACCAGCGTGGTAAGCTTTCCATCGCAGCAACGCTTTTACGCTGGTCAAAATTAGTGCTCCAGCTCCATCATCAAATCCGGTCCGAGCAAAAATTTGCGAAACCAATCAACGCACTCCAAAATGTCCGCGTCCCCGCGAAAATTTATGCGGTCTAATACTGACCCCCTGATGTTTCACACGTCATACTTATCCATACTTTGCAGCTGTTCCTGTTCATCAGCATTATCTGTCTGGCTGCGATTGGCGGTGCCCCGTACCCACAGCAAGCAGGCATTGGGTTCATGTTCTTTGTGATGATCACATGTGTTGTCAAGGTGTTCTTTCAAATTCTCATCAATCTGTTCCAATACTGGCCGTTCGAAGAGTCAAATATCATCAATTTTGTGGTCAGTTTGTTGGTGTTTTGGTAATTTTGAGCAAGTCGTTGGTGCTTTTAGAAAGGGGTTGGGTTTATGTGTCGTAATGGCCAAACACACCTACAGTACCCACCAAGTGTGACACCCAAACAGCACTTTTGGACGTTTTTCTGGTCGATGTGTCTGAGCACACAGCAATATTCAATACTGCGTATGCGCAAAGGCACACCCGAACCAAAAAATAACCGAAAATGCACTTTCGCCCTCTTTTTTTGATGGGCCGTGGCTCGCCAGCGCGGTTTGGCATAGAAGTTGCTGGGGTCGGACATGATGCGGATTTTCTAAGTAGCAGATCATAAACGGTCCGATCGCACCAAAGCATGATACCGGAGTGAAGTGGAGGATCAGAATGTTGCCTTTGAGGCTTCCAATCGCCTAGGCTTCGACCTGGTCGGGTAGATTTTAGAGCTTATTGTGTCAGTTGATTTACAATTTTAGCTGCAATTGGAAACCAGTCCTGAAATCAAAAAGCAGATCAGAGAACTTACCTTGGCAGACAGAGTTTTTATGGCAAGGGTGTGGGAAATGTGCGAACACAATTTGAGCCAGAAGTGTAAATTACCTTAAGCGCGTAAAGTGGTGCATGTAAAAATGCCGAAAGCATTCGAGATCGACATTTTTCGTTTCGGCGATTTTTTCGGCATTTTTGACAGCCACCCGTAAAGTTCTAGCAAATTAAAAAATATCCACTTTCTTTCCACACAGGAATGGCTATTCGACGGCCTATACGCCGTGCTGCACTTCATCTGCATCTGGATCAGTCTGGCCTATTGGATACAACTGCATGCGCACGCGACAAACTTTGGATTCGTTTGTGTGAGTTGAGATATAATTTCATCCCTCTGAATTTCAAGTGAGAAAACAAATTCAAAACAAATTTACTTGAAAACAGCACTGAACTTAAAGCGTTTTCAGTTTATGTGCGTTGGCGTTTCTGCATGTCTGGCTTTCCACGGATATTTCTTCTATCTGGTTTGGCGCAACCCGGCGACCACTACCGTCTCACCAACCCCGACCGCCTGATCGCACTATCTGGGCCCTATATTTCACATAAGGAACCAATGGATTTAATTTGTGAATTCAGAATCGTTGCTCGGTCGAAACACAAGCTTGATCGGCCCAATAAGTATTTTCATGTTGCATGTTATTTTTTTAACCATTTCGAGAGACGAAAGATGAATTATTTGAAAAATTTTTTATGAATATCAGTTCTCCTAATAAATTTAATAAAAGCATGTGTGTATGTTTGGGTCGGATGATGACAATGACACCGAATGTAATATGGACATAGGTTATGACCTGTACATGTGAGCAAAAACAACATTCCTCGATGGTGCAGTTTTCATATCCAAATGGAGCGTTTATTCTGACGTCGCTCTGGTGCGGTGCCCATTACGCCTTGTGGTCGGGGACGATTATGAAAGCAAAACGGCCCTAATGTGATACCGTGTTACATACGTCAATACCGTGTTTCGAAACTTTTGTGCCGAGGGTTTATGTGATTCACTCATGCTAGGCACGGGGACGCACGTAAATAAAAACGTCGGCATCCACTGTTTCAGACAGATGTCCACCGGTGTTTTCATGCATTGGCTTGGAACCAGTTGAATTGCGCGCCACTACAGTTTTTATTCCTGAAATGACAGAATTGATGAACGGTGCTGGCTGCAAGAATTGAGAAAAAAGCGAACATTTGCTAAGTTCGAAAATAACAAGGTGCTCTTTTCGATTGGAGCATATTTCGCCATACTCGTACAAAAGCGCCTGTGCACTATATTTTGATACATATACATATATGTACGTGCGTGAACGTTATCAGTTTATAATATTTGGCTGGTATTCATCTGCTCTCCAAACCAAGTTTGTCGTAAAGTTATAGCTTTGGGACAGATTGCCTACGACGCAACCAATGCTTTCAACTTGTGCGTACATATGCCGATATGCGAGTGAGACACGTCAAGCTAAATAAAATTGTTCCACACACGTCACCCAAAGTCTCCATGTTCGTTGTTTTGGTGAGCAATTGAATAAATACGATAGATTCGATACGATTGAGTAAAATACGAGCGAAAACGTTAAACAATGGCTGAAATCGATCTATCTAGTGTGACGCGGTTGCCTGGTCTGCTCAGGCCTGTTATTGTGGTTAGTTATAACAAAAAACGGAATTTTTATATGTTTTCAAGGCATTAACATTTATGAAATCGAATTAAAAAAAACGCACTTTTCTAACGTGTGCTTTGCTTTGCGGCGGCACACGATGATGTACCTATATCTAAGTTCAAGCTCATCGTTTGTGCAACGCCATGCACAAAAAAGCATCAACGATAGTTCAATTTTGAGCAGAGGGATTCTGATGGTCCTATTCATTCATCCTTGATCTCATTGCCATATTGGCCCAGTCATCTCACCTGCACCTGCAGAATAACTTTGAGCTCGGTTTAACTGTGTGAAGAATCGAACTTTCCAACTGTGCAGTTTCATGTTTCACTCGTTTCAGCTATGTCTCATGATCAGCATCATATGTCTGGCAGCTATCGGCGGTTATCACTATCATCAACAAGCCGGTGTTGGGTTCATGCTGTTTTGTATGATCACCTTGATTGTGAAGGTGTTCTTTCAAATTCTCATCAATTTGTTCCAAGTGTGGCCGTTTGAGGACTCAAACGTGGTCAATTTTGTGGTAGGTTTTGCTGTGTTTGATTGCTTTAAAACCAGTCGGTTTTCCCGAGAGTATGTAGCTCTATAAACCTCGTTTTGACCAAACCCTGGCCGAGAGGTTAACGACACCACCATGATTTGAACAGCTGTGTTTGGTGCCCAGTTTCGTCCTGTTGTGTTGCTGGACGGGTCTGTGTTGGTGTGAATACACCAAATAAGACGCAAATCTTATGTATAACTCTGACAATAAGACATCTGCTGCGCCCCAAAAAACATTATGATGCCAACTTGTGTGCAACCCTGTTTTAATTTTTTATCAGGAATGGCTATTTGATGGTCTGTACACGTTGCTGCATGCAATTTGCGTCATAATGAGTCTGGCCTATTGGATCGAAGTGCCGCACCTGGGCGCAAACTTTGGATTCACGTTGGTGAGTTAGTTAGGGCGAACTTAAGTTAAATCCGGAATCCGGAATCCGGAAATAATTTGCTTGCAAAAATGCAAAACATTTCTGGGTTCCGGAAATATTTCCGGAAAACGCAAGAATTTACATGCAAAAATAATGCGTTTTCCGGAAATAATTCCGGATTCCGGTTTCCGGATTCAACCTAAGCCCGCCCTTACTGCTTTGTTCTGGCTGCAAAACGTGTGAACATATAAGTATCCGAAGTCCAAAATCCAATCTAATCAAAACATTCTCCGTAAGATTCCATTCAGCTTTCAGGCTTCAAGTTTTCAGTGGTTCTTGCGCTTAGCATACTAACAGCTTTTGATGCACCGGTGCTTACATACAATACCTGTCGAACCGTATACATACATACATACATATGTGCCGGACACACCAGCGATGACCTCTGGTGCGCGATCTAACAATACAAATATGTACACAAGTTGCATACAAAGAAATTAAAAAATATCAATTTCAGTTCATGAGCTGCATTGTGACTGCGTGCATAGGCCTGCACGGATACTTCTATTTTCTGATGTGGCGCCACCCGGCTACAACCAGCGTGCCACAAACACAGACACCGACGATGGCGTATAATTATTCGTGAAAACCTCGTCATTGATTTGAACTGGAATTTTGTTTTGTTTGTCGGCATGCGTTGTTTGACAATACTGTTCCGCTTCTTCGATAAAGTGATCATTTTTGTAGCAAAATTAAAATATAATTTGGGGGTGTTTGCATGTTTGGTGCGTGAGCTACACGTTCCTCTTCAATTCTCAATATGTAATCGCCTGCAATGAAGTTCACAGCAGTATCTGGAAAGCGTGACTAATCACAAGTTCGTCGTTCACAAATTCACCGATGACGTAGCATGAACACATTAAGCCGTTTCACTTTTACACTTCTTGTTTCTGAGCTGGATAGGACGAAGTATGGCATTCATGAAAAAATTAACCCGGTTTCGTGCAGTGTCTCGCGTTATACTGTACAGCGAGTGGCCATATCATGTCAGCAAACAATTTTTTTCGAAAAATAGAAACATCCATGTCGTGCTGTTTCTGTGTGTTACATGTCGTCATCGATTACAATCAATACCCTCCATACAAGCGCTGGCGAGCGAGAGTGCGCAATTGGTCTGAAACATTTCAACTGAAATAAAACTTCAAATTCTGAAGATTGAGAAATGAAAAGGGCATCAAATTATCGAAACACCGCCATTTGGGCCGTTGTGGGCGGCGGTGCTGTGACAGAATAAAACTGACTAACATTCACGGTGCAACAAGTTGTTTGGGATTTATCACTCATCACCGTTACACCAGTCTCATGTTTCTGCCAAAGGCCTTGAACCGCCCCGGTCCTGGCTGAATCACATGACTAAAAACACGTCTTCAGACGCAGGAATTAAAAATCAAACATTTATGCACAATTATTACGGGAAAAGATACCTTTCCAGTCAAATGAAACTTGACGATAAATAAAAGTGTACACATATATTGGCACCATAGAGAAAAATACAATTCGATATTTTTGTAAAGCTCGCTGAGGGTGAGTGATTGTTTGTTATTGAACAGAAGATACAGTAGTGCAGTGACATCAAATGTTTCAAAAAGAAATCACACCAAAATACAAAAGAAAAAAGAATACAGCACTTTGAATCACGATTATTTGCCTTTGGCGTTCGTCATACCAGTGGTGGTCTTTGGCATTTTGCTAGTCAACAACACGGTTTGATTGTTGTTCGTGCGACGTTTCTGTATCGGTTGCAGCACGCACACGCGTTCCCCGCGTTGCACTTGCGAGAATTGCAGAATCGCCAGAGCGACGTTGGCGCCGAGTGATAGATCTGCAACAATGGGTCATCTTTGAGATGTGTACTTTGGAGTTTTTGCAGTCGCGTTTCGTTATGAACACACACACACCATTTTTGTCAAAAAAATCAGGCTATGATGCCTAAATAATAACTGCGCTGTCATAGCAGATTGATTGCAGTTAAAGATGCGCATCAGGGGCGTACAGTGATATCAAAGGCACACACCACCAATGTGCCTTGGAGCTGTGAAAAGAAAAATGAAGCGACACCAACATGCATCCTCCGTGTAGGGCACCGTATGTGTGAACTTGCTGTTGCCCACCACGGTGCGATAGGAGAACAATGACGCCTCCAGTGTGTAGCATAAGGTGTCGCGGTCGAGTAGTTCGGCGAAAACGCTGAAAAAGAGAAAATTCTCAAACACATAAATAAAAAAGAAAATAAAACTAGTATATTGCTGCTTTACCGTCGACTACTTCCGTCTTTCGAGGGTTCGTTATTGAGCTGGGTCGATGTCATGTCGAAATCTGTGGTCAAATTCGCCAGCAATTGCGGCAGTACGAATTGTCGATGACATCTGTGTGAGTGTATTTTCTCTTTCATTGCATAAATTAAAACAAAGAGGAAATGCACAACCTGGTCAAATCGTTATCGTACACGTTGCCGTACATGAATGCCCCCGGGCGTTGTGTGTGACCGTGAATGTCCAAGTACAGTACCACCGGTGGGTCCTGTGAATTAGTTTTTATGGTTTTCAAAAAAACTTTTTTGGAAACTTGCCAAAAACCCCAACCTGAGTATTATTGTTTGAGTCGAGAAGCAGTTGTTTGGCAAAGAATATCTCCGGTTGTCCATTCGCTGTGGGGCTGGTCCATTGACGATTCAGGTCTTCACCATCGGAGGAGCACCGATAATTGCCGTTGCAGACCTAAATTTAAACACAAATTAGATTCTTAAAGGGCTCGGGACACAACCGAAGGAAGGGCAGCAGAGCGCAGTGTTATGCATCGTTGGAAAGCACTGTGACAGCTTATGTCACGCACAAATGTTAAGCACCTTAGAGACTCGCTATCTCTTGGTGGTGCGACTTTTCATTCCAGAAAAAAGTGAATTTTTTCACAACTTGAAACGACCGGTGCAGAAACTACAAATGAGTTGAAAGTCAAGTAACACGTGCATAGGATTGCAACGGCTTCTGGATCACTTATCATGAGAACTTCAGTCGCTCAAAGCATTGCTTCATTCGGTGAGGGTGCGAAATGTTCCGAAAATCGGCCACATTTTTCGAAAACACAAGTTTGTCTCTAAATTTTGAGGCCGCGCTTTGTGTTGCAGAAATGAAAATGCAATAGAAAAATAGAGCATTTTCGAAAGTACCAGAAAATAATTTTTTTAAATTTGGAAACACTTAGATAGCGGCGTGACAGGCTGAAAAAGACTTAAAAATTGCCACTACACTGCATTCTTGCATTCATTAACAGAAATGTGATGTAAATAAGCCACGTATTGCATTGCATTAGAAACGAGAAAGTCAGATAAACGCACAGTCCAACAATCTAGACGAGTTTCAAGACTTCAAACCCCATGGTCCGGCTGCTGCAGCCATGCCAGCCTGAATAAGATATTTGGCTATAAGTCGTTGCTGTTAAGAACTATTGCATATTTAATAGCATCAAACGATGTAGCTCTGAATTAGCTATCGAACGATGCATGACATGCCCATACTATCTCTTGTTATGGACAAGAAACGGTTAAAATTCCGAAATCGTACACGGTGACGTGACGGTTCATTCCAGAATCGTCAAAAAAGCAATTTTTTAACCTCTGCCCTTAAGCGTAAGAATTTATTGGGGCTTGTTATATATCATTCGAAAGCTACTCCCGAGATACATTGTTTGGTGCTATCACATTTACGATAGCTGTTAACAATAAGCATTTATAGCTGAATATCATATTCAGATTAGTATGGCTGCCCCGAGAGATCTGTAGACCTTGGGGTCTTCGGACCTTGATAGGTTGTTAAACCAGACGTTTCTCTCATTTTTTTGTTTCGAATCCGACACAATCTGTGGCCTTTATGTGTCGCAATTCAGGCGATAAATGTAACCACCTAGTTTAGCGGCAATTTAATGGGTTTTTAGGCCTGTCACGGAGCCAGCCATGAGTTAAAAAATTTACAAACCTTATTTTCTGGTACTTTCGACGATGCTCTATTTCCCCATTGCATTCTTATTTCCGCAGCGCTAAGCGTGGCCTCAAAATTTAGGGACAAACTTGTGTTCTCGAAAAATAAGGCCGATTTTTGGAACGTTTTGCACCCTCACCGTGTGAGGCAATGCTTTGAGCGACTGAAGTTGTGATGCTAAGCTATTCAGAAGCTGTTGTAATCCAATCCATGTGTTACTTGACCTTCAACTCATTTGGGGTTTCTGCACCGGTCGTTCCAATTTGTGCAAAAATTCACTTTTTTCTGGAACGAAAAGTCGCTCTACCAATAGATAGCGAATCTCCAAAAGGCTTAAAATTTGTGCGTGACATAGGCTGTCGGAATGCTTTCCAACGGTATATAACAATATGTCCTGCTACCCTTCCTTCGGTTATGTCCCGAGCCCTTTAAATCTAAGTTTCTTTGACAGGGGAGAAAAGGGGAAAGAAAAAGAGAGAAAAAATGAGAGGGGGGGGTGTGGTTGTCGCAACGAACGGTATCTTAGATTCCCGGCGTTTTTTAAAGGGACGACTCTCGGGCAGCACTCTCAAGATCGCACGCATAACGCATCGAAGGAGCACCGACATCTCGGGAGAGCTCATATACGCAATAATTCTGGACCGCCCCCGCGTGACCGTTTTCGCTTGTGCAGGTAAATGTTTTGATTTTTGCGTCGACCGTCCGCCCGGACTCGTACCGCGCCACGGAGAGGCGCGCACGTCGAGCATCGAGCACCGGAAAAGCAGTCACGCCGACAAGCTTGGCGGTGGCTGCAGCGTAATCTCGGTTGGGGTTTTTGGAAGTTCCGTTTTTTGCCTCTTTGTATTGTCGTGGTCTGTCTTTTCTTTTTGTTTTTTCTCGGGGCTTATTACTTTTCTGTAGCGAGCGGAGTGCTTTGTCTTTTTCGCGTCCGCGCATGGTTTCCTTTTTTTGTCGTGTTCGATTTCTTGCTCTATTTTCTTTGTTTTCTTTTGCAGGGCACACGCGCGCTTTCTTAGGGCGTTTCGACTTTCGCACCCTCCGAGAGCGCTTGGCGCGAGTTCTTGGGTCGGCGTTTTTGACGTGTCATTTACATTCGTCACTGCCATTTGTGATTCTGCCAGGTTTCTTTTGAGATTGGCACCGACGAAGCCGCGGCACACGCGACCCGCGGACGGCGCGCCGGCGCATCGGGTACACACGAGGCACTAGATAGGGAGCAGCCGCCTCGAGAGGCGACGCCGGCGGGACGACACCGCACAGCGCATCACAGGAGGGTTTCTTCGCGTTCGGTTTGGTGTGCTCTGCCACCGGGGCGGTTCAAGGCCTATCACGGCCCCACGCCCGGGCATCGACGGCACGGACACGACGGGCACCCGAAGCAAGAGAACGCCACACGGACACGGAGCACGGGGCGGCACACGTCGACGACGCCGGAAGAGGGGGGTCGCGGTGGCAGCAATACTGAGTTTATTTTCTTTATTAATTTTAGAATTCTCCTTTCAACCGTTCCCCCAAACAACCCAACCCCAACACCAAGCCAACCCACGAGGCCGCAATTTTCCCCCAACCCAACCGGGGTGGCCAACACAAAATCACCCAAACGGGCCCCAACACGAAGAAGCAATGTTGGTTTCGTTCATTTTTCTTTTACGCTCCAGGCCTTGGTGGTGTGTGCCTTTATATCTGTCGCCCCTTGCGCATCTTTAACTGCAATCAATCTGCTATGACAGCGCAGTTATTATTAAGGGATAATACCTTGTTTTTTTTGCTTGGTGTGTCTGTGTTCATAACGAACGCGACTGCAAAAACTCCAAAGACACATCTCAAAGAGACCCATATTCACTAACACTCTACCACTGCGCACGTCGCTCTGGCGATTCTGAATTCTCCCGCCAACCCCGCCGAAGCAACGGGAGCGGGCGGCACAAGTTGCTTGCCTCACCGTGTAGTGACAGCAAAAGCCAAAGACCACCACTGGTAAGACGAACGCCAAAGGCAATAATGTTAGTCCAGTCTTTTCTTTTTTCTTGTTGAGGTCAATTCTGGGATTTCTTTAAACAAGCACGCACGACGACTCTCAAAACAACCTCACGCACTACACCGCCGCTTACACAAACAACAAACAGCAAACAAGCACAAAAAGAGGCAAAACGGATCGATTATGTGTGCTTTTCTCTATGGTGTTTCGAATTATATGTGACTTTTTTTCTAGTTTTTTGTGGGGTTCTTTTTCCCGTATAATTTCTTTTTATTTTTTTTTTTTTTTACTTTTGTCTTTTCCCCCGGGGTCGCCTTTGGCAGAAACAGAGACGGGAACGGAGAGAAAACCCAAACAACGGACCGAAACAGCACTCGTCAAAACACCACCGCCCACAACGGCCCAAAGGCGGGTTACGAAAAAATTAGATGCCCTTTTTCATTTCTCATTCTTCAGAATTTGAAGTTTTGATTTCAGTTGAAATGTTTCAGACCAATTGCGCACTCTCGCTCGCCAGCGCTTGTATGGAGAGTATTGATTGTAATCGATGACGACATGTAACACACAGAAACAGCACGACATGGATGTTTCTATTTTTTCGAAAAAAATTGTTTGCTGACATGATATGGCCACTCCGACTGGTATAACGCGAGACACTGCACGAAACCGGGTTAATTTTTTCATGAATGCCATACTTCGTCCTATCCAGCTCAGAAACAAGAAGTGTAAAAGTGAAACGGCTTAATGTGTTCATGCTACGTCATCGGTGAATTTGTGAACGACGAACTTGTGATTAGTCACGCTTTCCAGATACTGCTGTGAACTTCAGGTTGCAGGCGATTACATATTGAGAATTGAAGAGGAACGTGTAGCTCACGCACCAAACATGCAAACACCCCCAAATTATATTTTAATTTTGCTACAGAAATGAATATCGAAGAAGCGGAACAGTATTGTCAAACAACGCATGCCGACAAACAAAACAAAATTCCAGTTCAAATCAATGACGAGGTTTTCACGAATAATTATACGCCATCGTCGGTGCCTGTGTTTGTGGCACGCTGGTTGTAGCCGGGTGGCGCCACATCAGAAAATAGAAGTATCCGTGCAGGCCTATGCACGCAGTCACAATGCAGCTCATGAACTGAAATTGATATTTTTTTAATTTCTTTGTATGCAACTTGTGTACATATTTGTATTGTTAAGATCGCGCACCAAGGTCATCGCTGGTGTGTCCGGCACATATGTATGTATGTATGTATACGGTTCGACAGGTATTGTATGTAAGCACCGGTGCATCAAAAGCTGTTAGTATGCTAAGCGCAAGAACCACTGAAAACTTGAAGCCTGAAAGCTGAATGGAATCTTACGGAGAATGTTTTGATTAGATTGGATTTTGGACTTCGGATACTTATATGTTCACACGTTTTGCAGCCAGAACAAAGCAGAAAGGAAAAAAAAAAAAATAAAAAAAAAAAAAAAAAAAAAAAAAAAAAAAAAAAAAAAAAAAAAAAAAAAAAAAAAAAAAACAAAAAACAAACTCACCAACGTGAATCCAAAGTTTGCGCCCAGGTGCGGCACTTCGATCCAATAGGCCAGACTCATTATGACGCAAATTGCATGCAGCAACGTGTACAGACCATCAAATAGCCATTCCTAGATAAAAAAATTAAAACAGGGTTGCACACAAGTTGGCATCATAATGTTTTTTGGGGCGCAGCAGGGATAGTCTTATTGTCAGAGTTATACATAAGATTTGCGTCTTATTTGGTGTATTCACACCAACACAGACCCGTCCAGCAACACAACAGGACGAAACTGGGCACCAAACACAGATGTTCAAATCATGGGTGGTGTCGTTAACCTCTCGGCCAGAGTTTGGTCAAAACGAGGTTTATAGAGCTACATACTCTCGGGAAAACCGACTGGTTTTAAAGCAATCAATCACAGCAAAACCTACCACAAAATTGACCACGTTTGAGTCCTCAAACGGCCACACTTGGAACAAATTGATGAGAATTTGAAAGAACACCTTCACAATCAAGGTGATCATACAAAACAGCATGAACCCAACACCGGCTTGTTGGTGGATAGTGATAACCGCCGATAGCTGCCAGACATATGATGCTAGATCATGAGACATAGCTGAAACGAGTAGAAACATCATCATGCACAGTTGGAAAGTTCGATTCTTCACACAGTTAAACCGAGCTCAAAGTTATTTCTGCAGGTGCAGGTGAGATGACTGGGCCAATATGGCAATGAGATCAAGGATGAATGAACAGGACCATCAGAATCCCTCTGCTCAAAAATTGCACTTTCGTTTATGCTTTTTTGTGCGTGGCGTTGCACAAACGATGAGCTTGAACTTAGATATATGCAGGGTTGGATTAAAAAAAAAAAAAAAATAAAAAAAAAAAAAAAAATAAATAAAAAAAAAAGACTTCTTCATTTTAAAAATAAAAAAATAAAAACACCACGTCCACTATTATTACTATTCCTCCACTTTTCTCCCGACTTTTTCGACTTTAAAGAAGAAAAGTCTCTCTTCTCCCCCACCCCCACTCCCACTACAAACAAAAAACTCCCCCCTGCGCTTATAAATCTAATTTTAATGGGGTGTTGGGATCACCCACCCAGCCCACACAACTACACAAAAACAACAGCTACATTATATGAAAGACAAACCACAACCCATAACGGATACTGTACAGTTAGTGAGCTAGCCATAGACAATCGACAGACTCCACGGTTCTCGCCTGTTGAATGTTGTAGATATTCCCCTCGTGCCACACAGAGAGTATATAGGGAGTGTGCTCTTCTCCCCCAATACACCCCCCAAAACTAAAAACAGAAGCAGACCGTCCCTCTTTCCCATACCATATATATAACCAAAGCTAACTCCGAATTTCCCAAGACACAAACCAAGGAACAAAGTAGGCAAGTAGAGAGCAAAAAAACACACAAACAAGAGAAATATAGCCTTCCTCCTACCCACAAACAAAAAATACAAAACAAAAAACAACAAATACAAAAAAACAAAAAAACAAGCAACCATTATAATAAAAGAAATAAATAAAAAAAAAAAAAAAAAAAAAAAAAAATATAAAAAAAAAAAAAAGAAAAAAAAAAAAAAATAAAAATCAAACCAACACATAACTAGGTATAGCACAACAACAGCTAATCCAGAACACACCACAACCCACGTCCCCTACCCCCCACCAAAAAAAAACCAGACAAAACGCAAAAAAACAAAAAAAGAACCCCCACAAACAAACCCAACGCAGCTTAGCGCGGTACCTGCCTGGCTACACAACCCCGCATGAGACCAAACAACCAAGCCAAGCAAAGGAACGAAAATAAAAAAAACAACAAAAAAGACTATACAATACATCATCGTGTGCCGCCCCCGCCGCAAAGCAAAAGCACACGTTAGAAAAGTGCGTTTTTTTTAATTCGATTTCATAAATGTTAATGCCTTGAAAACATATTTTTTTTTTCAAAATTCCGTTTTTTTTTTGTCAAAACCAACCCCAATAACTCATAACTAACCACAATAACAGGCCTGCAAGCAGACCAGGCAACCGCGTCACACTAGATAGATCGATTTCAGCCATTGTTTAACGTTTTCGCTCGTATTTTACTCAATCGTATCGAATCTATCGTATTTATTCAATTGCCCACCAAAACAACGAACATGGAGACTTTGGGTGACGTGTGTGGAACAATTTTATCTAGCTTGACGTGTCTCACTCATCGCATCGCATCTGCATATGTACGCACAAGTTGAAAGCATTGGTTGCGTCGTAGGCAATCTGTCCCAAAGCTATAACTTTACGACAAACTTGGTTTGGAGAGCAGATGAATACCAGCCAAATATTATAAACTGATAACGTTCACGCACGTACATATATGTATACGTATCAAATATGTGCACAGGCGCTTTTGTACGAGTATGGCGAAATATGCTCCAATCGAAAAGAGCACCTTGTTATTTTCGAACTTAGCAAATGTTCGCTTTTTTCTCAATTCTTGCAGCCAGCACCGTTCACCAATTCTGTCATTTCAGGAATAAAAACTGTAGTGGCGCGCAATTCAACTGGTTCCAAGCCAATGCATGAAAACACCGGTGGACATCTGTCTGAAACAGTGGATGCCGACGTTTTTATTTACGTGCGTCCCCGTGCCTCGCATGAGTGAATCACATAAACCCTCGGCACAAAAGTTTCGAAACACGGTATTGACGCAACACGGTATCACATTAGGACCGTTTTGCTTTCATAATCGTCCCCGACCACAAGGCGTAATGGGCACCGCACCAGACGACGTCAGAATAAACGCTCCATTTGGATATGAAAACTGCACCATCGAGGAATGTTGTTTTTGCCCACATGTACAGGTCATAACCTATGTCCATATTACATTCGGTGTCATTGTCATCATCCGACCCAAACATACACACATGCTTTTATTAAATTTATTAGGAGAACTGATATTCATAAAAATTTTTTCAAATAATTCATTTTTCGTCTCTCGAAATGGTTAAAAAAAAATAACATGCAACATGAAAATACTTATTGGGCCGATCAAGCTTGTGTTTCGACCGAGCAACGATTCTGAATTCACAAATTAAATCCATTGGTTCCTTATGTGAAATATAGGGCCCAGATAGTGCGATCAGGCGGTCGGGGTTGGTGAGACGGTAGTGGTCGCCGGGTTGCGCCAAACCAGATAGAAGAAATATCCGTGGAAAGCCAGACATGCAGAAACGCCAACGCACATAAACTGAAAACGCTTTAAGTTCAGTGCTGTTTTCAAGTAAATTTTTTTTGAACTTGTTTTCTCACTTGAAATTCAGAGGGATGAAATTATATCTCAACTCACACAAACGAATCCAAAGTTTGTCGCGTGCGCATGCAGTTGTATCCAATAGGCCAGACTGATCCAGATGCAGATGAAGTGCAGCACGGCGTATAGGCCGTCGAATAGCCATTCCTGTGTGGAAAGAAAGTGGATATTTTTTAATTTGCTAGAACTTTACGGGTGGCTGTCAAAAATGCCGAAAAAATCGCCGAAACGAAAAATGTCGATCTCGAATGCTTTCGGCATTTTTACATGCACCACTTTACGCGCTTAAGGTAATTTACACTTCTGGCTCAAATTGTGTTCGCACGTTTCCCACACCCTTGCCATAAAAACTCTGTCTGCGAAGGTAAGTTCTCTGATCTGCTTTTTGATTTCAGGACTGGTTTCCAATTGCAGCTAAAATTGTAAATCAACTGACACAATAAGCTCTAAAATCTACCCGACCAGGTCGAAGCCTAGGCGATTGGAAGCCTCAAAGGCAACATTCTGATCCTCCACTTCACTCCGGTATCATGCTTTGGTGCGATCGGACCGTTTATGATATGCTAGTTAGAAAATCCGCATCATGTCCGACCCCAGCAACTTCTATGCCAAACCGCGCTGGCGAGCCACGGCCCATCAAAAAAAGAGGGCGAAAGTGCATTTTGGGTTATTTTTTGGTTCGGGTGTGCCTTTGCGCATACGCAGTATTGAATATTGCTGTGTGCTCAGACACATCGACCAGAAAAACGTCCAAAAGTGCTGTTTGGGTGTCACACTTGGTGGGTACTGTAGGTGTGTTTGGCCAATACGACACATAAACCCAACCCCTTTCTAAAAGCACCAACGACTTGCTCAAAAATAACAAAAAACCAACAAACTGACCACAAAATTGATGATATTTGACTCTTCGAACGGCCAGTATTGGAACAGATTGATGAGAATTTGAAAGAACACCTTGACAACACATGTGATCATCACAAAGAACATGAACCCAATGCCTGCTTGCTGTGGGTACGGGGCACCGCCAATCGCAGCCAGACAGATAATGCTGATGAACAGGAACAGCTGCAAAGTATGGATAAGTATGACGTGTGAAACATCAGGGGGTCAGTATTAGACCGCATAAATTTTCGCGGGGACGCGGACATTTTGGAGTGCGTTGATTGGTTTCGCAAATTTTTGCTCGGACCGGATTTGATGATGGAGCTGGAGCACTAATTTTGACCAGCGTAAAAGCGTTGCTGCGATGGAAAGCTTACCACGCTGGTCAAAACCAGCACATGTACATATACCACATATGTACATCACAAAATGCGGTAAAAAAACAAAAAGGTGCCACCACGTCATCTGACTTGCTTCTGCAAAATGGGGATCGCAAGCAAGGTCAGAATAGACGTATTTCCTAACAAATCGACCTCTAAAGCCCGTATGGTGAAAGGGTGTCGACGCCGCGGCACACAATTTACCGTACTTTGACAGTGTAACTGGCACAGCTGTGCAGTTCTATTGGCTGCTTATATAGGTTTGTAGGTGATTCGACTTCGACCTTCTGTTTTCACACCGCGCACTCCCACACAGTGGTGTCGTAATGAGAAATCGAAATCTTCCCGTATTGAGCCCAATTTTCGGGAAATTTGCCATACGTACTCCCATAATTCAAACATTTCCCATACCAGGGGCTCCAAAAATTCAAAAATTTCCCCTACCGGGGGCGTTTTGAAGAAATGACCCCAAAAATCTTCTAAAAGTGCCAAAAAGTAATCTAAAATTGCTTAAAACAGAGTTTTCTTGCGGCAGCAAGCGATGTTTGGACACTTTTAGGTGAAAATCGTCAATTTTGATACTTCTCGGGGTCAAAAGTCATTTCCTTGGGGTGCTTGTCCCAAAAGTGAAAAAATTCCCATACCCCCGGCCGATTTCCTATACCCCCCCCGCCCAACTACACCACTGCACTCCCACGGTTGGAAACCTTTGTGACGCAACAGGTAGACAATAAATGAACTAACCACAATGAGAGGCCTGAGGAAGCCCGGCATCCGTGTCACACTGAAGAGATCGATATCAGGCATTGCTGCTAGCTGGCTGATGTTTCACACGAAATATATTTACAAAATATTATTTCCACCACAATTTTGTTTGTGAAAATATTCAGAATTGGGCGTAACGCGCGCGCCAAACAAACGCAAATATACATATACTGTATGTACACTTGGGGTTGGGCTGATTCAGCTATATGTGGCCCACCTAAATGTGTAACATGTAATGTACGTCGCTTATTTTTATGAAGAACTAGGTTACAGTTACAGGGTGAACCAAACTGATAACGCAACGTTACAATATTACAAAAGAGCACAGTGCGTGGAGCCGCGATAGCTTGGTATGTTCTGTTGTGACCGAATAGTCTGGAAAGTGTGCTATGGCCATGGTAAAGTTTATGAAGGTACATATTCGTGAAGTTTTCGTATCAAGTTGGGTCCTGTTTTTCAGTTTGTTTATGCATGTTGAATTCTCAAATTTCTCTGAACCCGAAAAGGAAAAAAAAACAAATGTGAGTATATGTGCACTGTTTGCGTTTGCTCAGTGATGATTGTTACTGAATCACATCAAAATCTTAAATGATCAATGGTTCGAAACTTCGCACGACAAACTACATCTGTTTTTCGACGATTATTGACTTGACACTTTTATTTATTCACACACAAGATAGGGACTAAACAGCGGTCAAAACGGTCAACCAGGTAATGCAAAACCTTCAGCTTTTTAGATGACGCGAAAGTCTTGCAATTTTTTGATCTCTGCTGTCCCCGTCACAATAACAAGGTGTTAATGTTCACAGTGAGCCCAACGAAAATAAAAATGATAAGGAGACAAAAAATTAGGTGAAATGTGAAACGTTATAACGAAACACCGATACACACACCGACACCGTAAAGCAGAGACGGACTGAGCTTCAGAACAAAAAGAAAAAAGAACGAAAACAAGAAAAACATTGCAGTTTATAGCGTTACAACATTAACGATTTCAATCATGTTGAATTATTTTTACAAGGAACAAAACACGAAATACAACAATCTATCACGACATTTTGACGCGTTTAGCGGTAGCCTGGTCCAGGGAGTTGGCGAAGCATAACGAAAAAGAATGCGGTCCAGCTTATATCTAGAAAGTGAGAAAAATTT